>BOSO01011384.1:0-52473 GCA_018403395.1 Gorsachius goisagi | reverse complement strand
CAGGCGGGCTTTGAATATCTCCAGAGAAGGAGACTCCAGGGCTCACGTAAATGCCCAATCCTCATCCCTGTTCTGCACCAGAACCCCCAGCAGCGCCCCGCAGGCGTCCCGGGGTCGGCTCCTGTGCTGCTGGCGTTGCCGCTGAGCACGGTAACAGCGCCGTGAGTCCCGTTAATGATATCCCATCCCACAGCAGCTGCCACACGGCACTGAGAAATGGCCCCGCTCCCCTCCTTCATCCCAGCCACTTACTGGGACCATTCCCAACTCTTAACAGGGACGTGCCAGCCCAAAGAGCACATCCCAGCGAGGCCACTGCAAAGGGACCGGGTGTCCCACACCTTGGCCATGGGTCCAGCAGAGTTCAACCACATCATACGCATGGAGGTGACGGCAGCTTCTCCACCTACCGTTGGTCCTTTCACGGGGGACTTTTGTGGGTTGAATTCAACCCCTCCTCCAAGCACACAGCCCCTGCTCTCCATCACCCCAGGGAACATGTGCCACGGAGACCTCACTTTCCCCTTCCCTGGACTGCACCCAAGTTTATCCACACGTTTCCCCACCCTGCCTCTCCCAGATGCTATTTAATGCCCGGTACGACGCCTGGGAGGAGAGCAGAGAGAAGGAAGGAGAGGGGAACTGTCTACTTACTTCTCGGTTAATCCGAATCTTAACGATCCCGTTGGGACACAAGTTTGAGAGAAAAAGATCAGAGACAGAGACATTAGTGAGGCACAGCTCAAGAGACAGATAGGTTAGAGCACCAGCCCCAGAGCAGGTCACGGAGAGCCACAGGGGAGAAAGGACACACGGGGACGGGCATGGGGAAGCTGCTCGGGCACAGGGAACCCATCACGGTGGCATCAGGCCACCATTGCCAGATGTCAGCCTCTGGAAAGGAGGGGAGAGTGGGACTCGCTGCTGCTTCCAGGAGGTGCTCGAGCCCTGTGTCTGACGGACCCTTCCTGCACCTTCCCTGGTCTCGGCATCGCTGGAGGCGACAAGGGACATCACTCTTGGGCAACATCGCTCTCAGGGGACACCAGGGCCGAGCTCCACCCAGACTCACATGTACCGACAGGATCAGGGGGGCATCCCAGCATCAGCCCCCAGCCAGTCCCTTGGCCCACTCAACCTCTGCCACCTCCACCCAGGGAAGAGGGAGATCCGTGGCCACCAGAGCAAGCAAGGGGAGAAGACAGAATGGAAAAGGGGATGAGAAAGGACGGATAGAGTGGAGCAGAGAAGGGAGAGGCTCAGCAAGCAGAAATAGCAGATGAACATAAATAAGCCAGGCAGGCTCTTCATGGCA
Organism: Gorsachius goisagi; assembly: GCA_018403395.1. NCBI lineage: Eukaryota > Metazoa > Chordata > Aves > Pelecaniformes > Ardeidae > Gorsachius > Gorsachius goisagi. The sequence goes on along the minus strand of BOSO01011384.1, from coordinate 51,158 downwards.
TGTCTCAGGGCCACACAGTTCAGCCCATCCTGGGCTGTCTCAGCTCCTCCAAATGCTGCTGGTTCTTCAGGGACAGACCCTGACAGCCCACAGGGTCCATGGAAAGCTCCTGTCTCAGCCCAGATCCCCCACAGAGAGAGGCCCCGTCCCCACTTACATCGATGTAGTTGGCATTGATGTAGTCCGAGTTGGGATCGCCCAGCAGCGGGTGCAGCTTCACTCGGTGACGGTCATCTGGAGAGCAAGGGGAGAAGGGACCGTCAGCACGCGGGGGGATGAGCATGGGGACAGCACATCACCCCACTGGGTCCCAGGGCACCCTTTGCAATCGTTTTGCACCAGGAATCTGCAAAACGCAGGTGGGCGGGTTGTATTCAGGAGCAATAAATACAAGCTGGTGGAGGTCTTCCCCAAAGACGGTGGCTTAGACCAGCAGGGACATGGGGGAGCAGCTTCAGCATGGTATCTGCACTGAGCAAGGACCTTTCTGCTGCCCTTGACCAACCAAACCCCACCAGTTTATTCCTTGCCATGGACCACACACCTACCAAAAAAGGCCCCCAGACCCCCTGAGAAGGTTTTTTCAAGCTGTTCGGGCTGTCTAAGCCTTTGCTAAAGTCACTCACATGTCGACACATGATCCTGTCTCCCTTTAGTCTTGTCTTTCTTCTTCGAAGCATCCCAGCCTTCAAAGAAACTCTGTAAGGAAGGGATGGCTGTCACAACCCGAGGGCAGGACTGTGGGGTCCTCCCCAGCCCCACAACCTTCCCGGGGAGCAGGGCAAGCAGGGTGGTCCCTCCACCCCAGCAGCCGGGTCCCGCAGCCCCAGCTCCATCTCCGTGGCACGCTCTGCCAGCTAAACACTTCTGTTGCATCCACAAAATGCCCCATTTTCCAGCAAATTATAGACTGCCTGTTTTTTTTCCAGGGTTGGTTGTGGTGGTTTTTTTCTAAACCTCCCCAAGTCCCTTTCTCTCCCCAGCACAGAATAGGTTTGTGTGTAATAACAGTAACAGTCACAGATTGGCATAAGAGGAGGGAAGTGGAAGGAAATTACATGTTTTCTCCCCTCGCATAATATCGGAGTGCTTTCAAATGACTGGCTCCAAGAACATACAGCAGCTTTTCAAGGAGCACTAATGATTATAGCAAGCCCTGGTTTGTCCAGTACATGAAGGGGGGGAGGGGGGGGGGAAGCGCCTACACTTGAAACAACTAAGCATTAAACAGTAATTTCACTAGGAAATTTCAATCGCCAGACCTGTGGGACACCAAGGAGTTGGGAAATCAACCCCGCTGGGCACGCTGCGGCAGAGGCGCGCCAAATAACGCGCTCTGTTACAAGCGCTCCGGCTCCATCGAGGTGGGATGGGCACGATGCAGCCAATGACCTTTGGGAGGGACTTCCCTCCCTCTGGGGTCAGCCTTTCCCGTGTCCTCTCCCTGGAGTCTTCATGGTCTTGGGAGCTGCCAGAGGATTTGCTTGTCCTTAGGCTATGGCTATGCTTATCATGGGACAAGCGTGTCAGAGAGCAGAAGAACACGACATTGTGGTGCCCAGGAGGACCCAAGAAAGGCAGAAGCATCCCCAGACCTGGCAGGAGAGGAGGGCAATGCACTGCAGACAGGAGAGGTGCAGGCTGGCTGGCAGAGCTGGTTTGGCTCATCTCAGGGACCTGCTAAAGCTGACAATTAAATCCTGAGCTGCCAGGACCAGAGATTTGACCCATACCCAGGAACACCCCATGTGTGTTTATGATGCCGGTCCAGAGAGCTGTGGGCTCCGGCTCCTGCTGTCCAGACCACTGCAGCTCCAGGTCTGGAGCATCTTCTCCTTGCAAACCGGTCCCTCCCGTGCCACCTCGTCCATCCTACCTCCTACCCTCCCCGAGACTCCAGCACAAGGTGCTCTCACCAAGATGCTCTCACCTCGTACTCCTGCTTGAAGCCGTAGCCTTCTGCCGTCTTCATCTGGTTGATATGCTGGAGGAGATCCGCCACCCGCACGGCGGGATGGAGCTGCCCGGTGTGGTACGGGGATCCTTTGCGGCCGCACTGGCGGCGGGGGGAGCCCCCCAGCAAGCTGCTGGACTCGTTGACCACGCTGCTGCGCTGGTCGCCTGCAGAAGGGGAGGGAGAACGGGGGGCCATCAGGGGAGCAAAGCCTTGGACCCATCACCTCCTCATGCCCACAAAGGAGGGACAAGAGGGGAACTGGAAACATCCCCAGGAGATGCTGGTGCTGCAGCTGGTCTCTCTCCGGCGGCCACAATAGGTCCAGACCCTTCCTGTGCTCTCTGCTGCTCTTCCTACACCACAAAGCCAAAAACGCCCGTTACGGCCTTTTAGGACCACAGCAGCTCTCTTAGAAATCAGTGGCAAGGCCTTCAGGGGGTTAATAATCTGATTTCCCATCGACAGGAGCAATTAACTCCCATCCAGACAAATAAGAGCTACGTGCCCAAATATTCACACAAAGTCCTGACTTGAAAAATCGCATTGCCAAAGTCTCCAGCCCAGCTTAACAGTTAATTTTCCTTGCTGCTAGACACCGGCACCCTATTCCTAACGCTGACACACATGGAGGTCGCTGCTGTTTAATGGGGGAGTTTATGCAGCGTTTACCTGGTTTATGCCTTTGCCGGGTAATTACCAGCAGAGCCAGATTAAGACCTCGCCCGCGCTTGTCAGGGCAAGGTCCCACACCGGATCCTGAGATCTGGGTTTGCACAGAACCCAACGCTCTCCACTGCTGCCAGGGGATGCGGGCAGGCACGGACCCTGCAGCACCCAGCCTGGAACACCATCCACACGCTGCTGGGAAGCGGCTTTGCAAGATGGTGCGGTGCATCCTGGATGTGGTTTCCCCTAACAACTCTTCTAAAAAGCACCCTTGTTGGCTCGCTCGCAAAGCTCCCCAGGCTTTTTCTTTTTTTTTTTTTTGTCTGCTCAAATGCAAGGAGCAGCCCCTCACGCCCTGCCTGCACCTCCCAGCTGTGCCGTGGGTGCGGTGTGGGTGCAAGACGGGTGCAGCGCATGCACAGGCAGGGTCTCCATCGGGCATCGCAGCCCTGAGGAGAAGATGCTCCAACCTCTGCAACCAGAAATATCTCCCTTGCAGGCTGCCAACACGTGGCTGAACCAACGAGAGGGCCCCGCTGCGCCCCGTGGCACGGCTGACGGGAGCACTGGCTGCTGGGTTTAATGAGAAATTAATTGCAGGCGTTTGCAAGGTGCCGACAGCTCCGCACAGGCACACGCTGAAGACCTGCTTGGGTTTCTGTGGCAAGTATTGGTGACGTTTTCTAAATGCAAGGAAGATGAGGCACGGTGGGGAACAGCCCCCAGCCGGTCATGGAGCAGAGCAGCCCGTTCATTTACCTTCATTAATTAATGATGCTTATAGGCAGGGGGTGGCTGCAGCAGAGGCTGTCCCCAGCTGTGGCAGAGAGCCCAAGCTCCCTACAACTCCACCTCCACCAAGCAGAGGGATGAGGAACAGCCAGCAGCAAAGCAAGCAAGCAGGCAGGGGCAGGATCTGGCCCCACAGCCCCCTTCCCTAAAAAAAAAAACACACCCCCAAGGCCCAGCAGCCCCAGCTCAACCATCTCAGAGACCCACCAGCCTTTGAGTGTTTAGAGGACAGTAACCAAAAAATAATACACCTAGCTCAATGTATTAAGAGGAGGAAAAGTTTGCCCTCTGGGCTTCTATTATCCACGAGACAATGCCGGGAAGCGAATTAATCCCGCAGCCGGTGGAGAAGAACTGTGGGTAAGCAGCATCTTGAAGTTACTGTAACAGATGTTATTAGCATATGGCTGAAACTGGGGCATCCAACGAGTTATTTTACAACTAAATCAGCCCCAAGATGCATACTCCAGTGGGTGTTAAGTTATCAGTCTCTCTCTGATGTAAACGCGGCGGCTCCTTGGCCCTTCGGAAGCCCAGGGCTGTACTGAACACCACGGGCAGAGCCACACCGGGAGCACGGGGTGAAGGCTGGTGCAAAGCTCTCAGCTTCAGAGTAAGGCAAGAGTTGGGGTTCACCCAGTTTCACGGGGCTGCAGCCAGCGTTTGAGCCCACAAATGGCCTTGACCTGCCCAGACACAAGCCCAGATCTCCTCTTCCAGAGATCAACGCGCAGAGACCCTGCTCGAGCCACCCACGAGTGGTTTTCCTTCAGCAAAACCTGGAGGACAATAAAAGCTACTACAGACACCGGTAAGATCGATGCCCTTGGAGGCTTCCTTGCAGGGCACGGGAAAGCCTGCAACATGCCATGCGCATCAGGCTAAAATAGACGCAACACCCACTACCGAGCCTTGGATAAACATTGCATCTGTTTCTGGGATATTTAGGGATTACTGGGGACCCCTGCTGTGGCTGGATGGGCGCGGGGGGGATGCTGCGGTTCCCCATCCTTACCTCGGTTGCTGTAGTTGTGGGTGTCCATGAAGGAGAGCCCCAGGCGCTCGTCCTCCTGCAGCGTGCTCTGGTCGGTGAAGCTCCTGTCGATGGCACTCATCATGTGTGTCTTCTCGTGGCGGTAGTTAATGGTCGCTTTGGTCATGTTGACGGGTTTTCTGCAGGGGGATGCGAAGGTGAGGAGGGGGAAGAAGCACACGTAAGTGGGGCTGTAAGATCCCCCCAAAGCTACCGTCTCGGATTATTTTGGGGAGGAGGATGGATTATTTCCCCCAGCGGTCGCCACACTTTGGTTTTCCAGTGCCCCAAGCTGTCACAGCTCCACATGGATCATCCCCTGCTGGCTGCAGCAACTCCAGCTGCTCATCCTCAGTGTCCCCCCTGTCTCCTCCCCAAAATGCCCCACATCTGGAACAGCCAGGAGCACTCCTTGGGCAAGCGAAGGCTCTCCTCGGCCGGCTGGTGTTGCGCAGGGCTGCCTCAGCTCTCCTCCAGCCCCATTTCTCCAGGCCTTACCCACCCATCGCCCCACACCACGTCGCTGCAACATGGACCATTCAACGCACCACGTGCATCGCTCTGCTGCACAAGTGCAAGAAGCAGAAGAAAGGCATGGACCTGTTGGAGCGGGTTCAGAGGAGGGCCCCAAAAATTACCAGAGGGCTGGAGTCCCTCTCCTGTGAGAACAGGCTGAGAGAGTTGGGGATGTTCCGCCTGGAGAAGAGAAGGCTGTGGGGAGACCTGATTGCAGCCATTCAGTGCTTAAAGGGTTTTACAAGAAAAATGGGGACAGACTCTTTGATGTAGCGATAGGACAAGGGGTGATGGTTTTAAACTAAAACAGGGGAGATTCAGCCTAGATACAAGGAAGAAGTTTTTTTACAATGAGGCTGGTGAGACGCTGGCACAGGTTGCCCAGAGAGGTGATGGAGATGGAAACATCCAAGGCCAGGTTGGTCGGGGCTCTGAGCAACCTGATCTGGTGGAGGATGTCCCTGCTCACTGCAGGAGGGTTGGATTAGATGAGCTTTAAAGGTCCCTTCCAACCCAACCATTCTATGATTCTAAAACCATGCCAGGGGGCCAAATCCATCCCCTAAGGGAGAGGCCAGACCCCCTGACTGCACACATGCTCAGCACCCACCGAGGAGCTTTCACCTCCATGCAAGGTCCCCATTAGGCACCTAACGAAGATGCTGGGAAAGCCCAGAAGCTCTTGCTGGGACAGAACCTCACACCCAAATTTGAGACATTTAAGAAAAAAAACCTGATGAAGTGTTTTTAGAATCATGGAATTATTTGGTTGGAAAAGACCCTTAAGATCAAGTTCACCACTAAATTGTGTCCCTGAGCACCTTGTCTGCCCATCTTTTAAATCCCTCCAGGAATGAGGACTCTACCACTTCCCTGGGCAGCCCCTTCCAGTGCTTGACAGCCCTTTCACTGAAAAAATTTTTCCTAATGTCCAACCTAAACCTGCCCTGGTGCAACTTGAGGACGTTTCCCCTCATCCCATTGCCCATTACCTGGGAGCAGAGCCCGACACCCCCCCGGCTCCCCCCTCCTCTCAGGCAGTTGTAGGGAGTGAGAAAGGCTCCCCTCAGCCTCCTCCGCTCCAGGCTGAACACCCCCAGCTCCCCCAGCCGCTCCCCATCAGCCTTGGGCTCCAGACCCCTCCCCAGCTTCACTGCCCTTCTCTGGACACGCTCCAGCCCCTTCATGTCCTTCTGGGAGGGAGGGGCCCAACCCTGACCCCAGCATTCAAGAGGCGGCCTCACCAGTGCCCAGGGCAGGGGCACCATCACTGCCCTGCTCCTGCTGGCCACACCATTCCTGATACAAGCCAGGATGCCGTTGGCCCTCTTGGCCACCTGGGCACACCGCTGGTTCGTATTCAGCTGCCTGTTGACCAACACCCCCAGGTCCTTTTCCACCCAGCAGCTTTCCAGCCACTCTTCCCCATGCCTGCAGTGTTGCATGGGGTTGTTGGGACCCCAGTGCAGGACCCTGCACTTGGCCTTTTTGAACCTCAGCATTTTGAGAGGTAGCATCAGGCTCCCTGGAAGCCAGAGCAGGGATTAAACCAAGGGAAGGATGAACAGGAGATCTGAGCCCACCTCAGCATCTTGGTAGGACTGGGACACCACAAGACACTGCCAAAATCCAGAATTCAACCCCACGTCACTGACCCTTCCACTTTACACTGCCTGCAGTCTCTAATATGCTCGGCAGCGTTATTTCCCCCGAGCCAAAGAGACTCTTAAAATGTATTTGGCAGAGAAGATGACTTGTTGGAGTAGCAGGGCAAAGGGGGCGGCCGGGAGGAAGGGCGAAGGAGCGAGAGAATGGCAATTACTTACGGGTAATAGGAATAAGAATAGTAGTTCCTCCTGGCAAGCATGCAAACAAAGAGAACAGCAGAAATTGCATAAGCAGCTTTTCTCCAGCATAGGGAAAGGGTTTACAGGTCAACTCGGCTGCCGGAAAATTAAATGCACCATAAAGAAACCTGGCTCCCCTTTTGCATCCGTAGGTTATTTACTCCGGGCAGAAGCCGGCGTCCCAGTGGCAGAGCCCAAGTGCCAGCTCACAGGGTGCCCACGGTCCCCGCACCAGCAGTGGGGTGTCCGGAGCACCCTTGCCCGAGGAGTTATCCCTACGATTTTTAAGGCTGAACAGCAAACGTGTCCAAAATGTAGGGCGCCCCGGGGAGCCAGTGAGGGGCCAGGCAACCCCAGCGGGGGACACGGGGTCAGGACGTTGTGTTGCCAGTGCACCACTTATTAGGGGTGAGCAGATTCTGGGGGTGCATTTCCATTCCACACGTCAGTGTTTTTCCAACGGCAAAAAGCTCCAGAGGAGATTAATGGGCTCGTCCCAGCTTCCCAACAGCCCTGAATTTGGGGCCCTCAGCACCGGGTCTGATTTGTGGCTCTGGTTTGTCCTTTGACAGGTTCACCCCGGGATGCTGAAGCAAAGCTGCTGCTCCTCCTCCCACCCTGCAGCATGGGCAACGGGAATGCAGCAGCCGCACTCATGGCTTCCTACCCACCGTCCCCAACAGCATCCCTCCCAAAAACACATCAGCACTGCCGGCATTTGCTCCATGGGGGACAAATCCGATGCCGTACACACAAGCATCATCCCAGAGCAACAGCAGGCAGGGAGCCACGAGCCAGTCCTGCACCCTTTGCAGTGTGCAGGGATGCTACAGCCTCGCTCTCCCAGCTGGTGTAAATCAGCAAGAATCCTTTAAGGGAGAACAAAGCCATAAAGAGATTTGCAGATTTACATGGGCTGAGGTTGTGCCCTGCTATTTTTCTCTCCCCTGTGGCTGTTAACGTACTTGCCTGCCATCATCCCGAGCCCCGCACGGGGAAGGCATTTAATTGCTGCCCTTTCTCCCCTGCTTTGAGAGGCCCCCCCGGTCCGGTGCCGCCTCGAGCCCCGCATGGTAAGAAGCCACTTTCCAGGGCGCTGCACCCGAGTGAAAAGCAGCGGCCGCATCCCCAGCGCTCCTGGGGATGAGTGTCCCGAAAAGCCCTCACACTCCTCCCTCCCACCCAGCCATGATGGCTATGGCCACATCCATGCCAGCCGTGCTCGGCTCCCCAGAGAGCGGGGACACCCATGGGGGTGGGAGAGCAGTTTGGGGGTCCCCAGGGACTGTCACCCCTGAGAAACCCTCCTCTCCAGCATGCACCCAAATTTTGACATCTAATTTAGAGCCTGCTGGAGGCTCTCAGCGAGGGATTGGTTCCCCATTGAAACAAGCCCAGGAGGATGCAGGATGGTCTGAGCACCCGCACCCCGGGGCAGGCAGCCCCTCCCGAGCCCCAGAGGAAAGGGGATGCTGCTTCTCCCAGCACTCACGAGGAACCAGAGCCCAGGACAAAAGCCAGAGTCTGCCCAGGTATTTCAGCAGGACACACTGCACCGCTTTCCAGGCAAAAGCTGTGGATGGATGGAGGTTTATCTCGGCCATCACCCCAGAACCGAGCACTACTGGGGCTCTGCTCCTGCCGGTGCTGGGCACTCGCCCATCATCCCAGGGGCACAGCACGGGGTGACAGCAGAAAGGTGCAACGCCTTCCCCTCCTCTCCATCTCCAGGAACACTGCCTTGATGCAAGGGAATCACATGTGGTCCCATCCCTAATCCACCCCTACAGGAGGGTACCAGCACGGCCAGACCCCAGGCAGCAACATTCACGTGGATGGATCCAGCCCCGGACCGGCCAAGGCAGCGGGGAAGCCCAGACACAATATCTCAGTGCAGACCAAGCCGATTTTTGTAATTTTGGGCTGGAGGGGTACAGGGCTGCACATCCTGGGTCCCCTGGCTGCTGTTAGCAAGGGGAGAGCTGGTGGGACAGGGACAACTGGGCTCAGTGTTGACCCAGGGCCCCTCTGAGCCCGATCCTGGCCAGAAGCATTTCCATTGATGCAGAATCATCAGAGCAGCACAAAGCCAAGAAGCAGCAGAAAAGGAGACAAAAGACTGACAAATACAGGGGGAGAGGGACAGTGGAACCAAGCTGCAGAGCCCCAAGGGGGAAGGGACATTCCTGGGACTTTGCTCCTTGGTCCCCAGAGCCTCCTGCCATGCCTGGTGTCACAGAGCAAGGAGGGCACTGTGCCTGGTGGGATGCACAAGCGCATGGAGGCACAGCTCATGTCTGCCCAGCACAGTATCACCAGTAACTCCCAGTTAGTGCTGGGGTGATGGAGAAGGGCTGACCTGAGAGGAGGGGACAGATGGAGGCACCAGCCACCACACTGGGTCTCCTTACCCTTTCCGAATGACAACGATGATGGCTCCCAGAAGGATAATCAGGACGATGAGCCCTCCGGCACAGATCCCCAGGATCAGGCCCATCTCCTCCGAGTGCTGCGACACCTCCAGGGGACGTTTGCTCTCTTTGCAGGCAGCTGCCAGGGGACAAGGACAGGCAGGAGGGGTCAACGCTCAGCTCCAGAGGGGTTGGCAACATCAGGTGGGAAACCCTGGGATTTGTCCCACGGGATGTGCATTGCTCCTTAAAAACATTTTATTCCACCAGGACTCTGCAGTGCTACACCACGACCGTGGGCGAGTCCTTCTCTCGGTTCCCATGGGGTGAGATGGTCCCTTTGTGCCACCTTTCATCACACCCAGCGTAAGCTCGTCCATCCCCAGATTCAGCATCCAGCACCACCGACTCCGGCCTCCCACCGCAATAACGGCATCAAGAGGAAAAACTCAACCAAGGGAAAAACCCAGATACCAAAGAAAGTGGGAAACAACAGTGTGGGATGGGGCTGTAGTACACCACCGCGTACCCCCCAACCGCCATCAGCGCTGTTAATGACGCCCGCTGGCATGGCCCCGACCACCGGAGCAGCCGCGGGTTTGGGTCCGCATCCTCGGCGGGATCATGCCGGTTGGGAAAGGGAGAGCTCACCTTTGCGGGCGATCCGGACGCAGTTCAGCCGCATTTCCTATAGGGAAAAAAGAGGGATCAATGTCGGATGAGCATCCCGGTGGCTCTGCTCCCACTCTGAGCAAGGCTGGGCGGACGCAAGCTGGTCCCCTTGGTGCTTTGACCCCCAAATCAAGAGAGTTTGCAGGCGATTTGTGCTGCAGCACCCGCTGCTGAGCCAAAGGAGCTCCTGGGGACACACACACCAAAGAGATGCTGCCGAATGATCCAGCCCCAGCATCCCCAGGTTTAGACGAGGCCATCGTTCCTGGCACAGAGAGGATGGCAAAGCTCAGGATCGTCAAAGGAGGGATCCAGCAGACCCAGCCGAGCCGCAGGTCACCAGCGCATCACCAACTACAGCCAAAACACTCCCAAGGTCCTCATTCAGAGCTTCGTGGGGCTTTTTTTCGTCAGTCAAAATTTACAAGCTCCATCCCTGGTGCTCCGTGTGTGCTGCCAAGGTTGCCAGGAGGGCTTCCAGCTCAGTTTTCCAACAGTTTTAGCATTTGCATTTTTAGGGATGGGTTCAGCTAAAATATTCCATCTTTCCATGTATCCAACTTCTGTTGCAAAATAAAAAGCACCATTTTGGCAGGACTGCCTTCCTCCCCAAGCATCCTCCAGCCCCTCAGGACACCAGTGCTGGCAATGCTGCTCCATCCGCCCTCGGACCGAGACCTGCCCACGCAGCGCGCCCGGGGCAGGGCCGGCTCCGGCACCGCTCTCCCTGAGGTTGCCAGCTCTTGCGTCTCCTGCTTCTTGCTCCATCTGGCACAAAACCCACAAAAAACCCAAGCTGAGATCCAGCTTTTTCGCAATGTCTGACAGCAGCCGGGACAAATCCATTGCCTCCCAGCAGGAAGGCTATAAACCAGCGTCAGCCACCAGTTATTTTCCAGCAGTGCCCGAGCAAGCCAGAGCCGAGATCCTCCTCGTCCGCCTCAGCTCTAATTACAACCCAGCGAGGTGTGAATGATCCCAGAGCAGAGGAAAGGAGTCAAAAACCGGCACCTATCCACAAGACGGAGCCGTGCAGGATGAGGATGCTGCCGTGGTCCTGCTGCTTCGCCTTCACAGCTCATCCTCCCCGGGGTGGGACAGGAGCTGCCGGAGCCGGCGAAGCTGAGAAGGGTCCCCAGGGCGTTCCAGGGGTCCCACCGGTGACTTGGAGGAAATCAGCCGGGGGGAGTGTGGGGGCCGCTGCTGGAACGGGGCTGTTACAGCTTCGGAACAGGGCTGTTACAGCTCTGACGAGGGAGCAGGCAGCAGCAGGCAGGGAGGGCAGCCCAGGAACTCGGCAGCCTCCCAGAAGCTCTCTGCAGCAGCCGCTGTGTCAGCAGCAGGTCCCAGTAATGCACACGTGGCTCTTGCTGCCCAAATGGTCCTTTCCCACCCCAGGATTAGCCCTGAGGAGGTGGTCATGCCCCATGCTGGTGCTGGTTGGGGTCCCAGCCAGTACCACAGTGACTGGAGGATGCTGGGCTCCATCACCCCCAGTACTGGCACAGGGAGAGGGATGGACACAGCCCAGGGGTGCCAGAAGGAAGGGGGACACCCATCCACAATCCCAACCTTCCAAAAGGGTATCCCAGAGCACCAGCTCCTCCCAGGCAGGACACTGGGGATAAGCCCAGAGCAGGGGCCCAAGGGAGGGAGATCTGAAACAAGTGCCATTTTTTCTGACAAACACCCCCGCCCTGACCCCAGGTGGGCTCCTGCCTGGTCCAACCAGGACCCCAGACCCCCCCACCAAATGGAGCCAGGTCCCACAACCACTCACCCCTTTGAGGTTGCTCGTGGCTTGGAAGTAGATGAGATACGCCTTCTTGGGCTCCAGCGGCGGGTTCCAGTAGCCGCTGTAGGTCTGGTTGTCCCCCACGGTGAAGGGTTTGGCTTCGGTGAGGCTGCTGGCGGGCAGCTCGGCTCCAAAGTAGTGTACAGAGCCACGGGACATGGCGTCATCGAAGGTGAGCGGCACCGGGAAGCACTCCTGCCCACCCAGCTCCCGCTTGAGCTTCTTGGGCTGGTCTTCTTCTACGATGACCTGGTAGGTGCTGGTTGAGGGCCAGGCGCAGGTTAGCTTCATGAAAAGGATGGTCCTGCCCTTCCCCTGGTGCTCAACCCCACCATCCATGCCGTGACACCCCATTTGTGGGGGGTCTCGCCCTCGCACAACCCCAGCCTACCTGATGGGAGCCCCTCTGCCCTGCGCCGGCCGCAGCAGCACCGTGATGGTGCTCTCCGACTCGCTCAGCGGCGACGGCATGTCCCCATAGTCAAAGGTGGGAGCTGCAAAGGGAGCAGGAGAGAGCGGGCAAGGGTGAGTTGTGCTCCCCAGGGATGTGTTCGGGGCTGCCCCACAGCAAGGCATCACCAAATGGTGTAATATGGATTATTACAAAGAAAGAAAACCCCTCCAGGTCTTGAGCAAACATCGCAGTTGGGAGAGGACCCACGGATGTGCACGAGGGGGGTTATCAACACCGGTCTGGCAGAGGGGAGGAGATGGCAGCAGGATCTGACCTCGGATGCACGTGGGATGCACCTGGGGATGCACGGCTCCAAACAGCCAGCACAGCGCAAGGTTCCCACCCGGGGCAGAAGCACACCCAAGCCAGCCCAGCAGCATCCCCAGACCAAGGTGGGGGGACCCCCCTCGTGCCCGGCACAGCCCTGCGGTCCCCAGGCAGCCGCTGGGGTCCAGCTTGTGCCGCTTTGCAGTTTCGGTGCCCCCATTAGGGCTCATCTCAGCCCATTTGCTGTGGTTAATAGCGATGCGGCAGACATGAGCAAACAGCCCCAAGTACTGCAAGGCTTATTAATGAAGCCCAATTAATCCCTTGCTTGTACGCTGATAGTTCAGATGGCACCGGTGCGCCGGGCTGGACGGAATCCCCAGCCAGAGACCCACGGGCAGCCCAGCTGATGGGTCTGGGGTCTGCCCGAGGGGCTCATGGCCCGGCTGCCACCACACCAAGATCATCCTTCAATAGCAGCAGCCAGTCACCAAAAATCAGGCACCACAGGAGTGCACCAGAGGCTCCAGCATTGCCATCATATACCTGTGTGGAGGAGAAGCCCCGGAACCAGGCATGGAGCCCAAGGGAACCTACCGGAGATGTTGGTGGTGATCTCGGTGAGCGCCGTCTGCCCAAAGCCCTTGCCGGTGCGGGCCCGGACAGAGAAGAGGTAGGTGGTGCCAGGGTGGAGGTTGGAGAAGACGTGGTAGGTCTCATTGCGTAGTTTGGAGACGGTGCGCCGTGGGCCAGGCACGTTGACCGCCGGGTCGGAGGACTCGATGCTCTGGTAGCTGATCTGCAGGGACGGGGCAGAGCATCACCAGCAGCCACGGGAGAGGGGAGAGAGCCCAGATCCGGGTGGAGAAGGGGTTAAAGGGATGGATTCAGAGGAGCGGGATGGCCATAGGGGCAGCCTGGAAGGCAGATGCTTTTTGGGGAAGCAGAGGTCCGTTGGAAAAACCGTTGCTGGGTAATAACAGTGACCCCGAAAGCAGGGCCCCCCAGCAGGGACAGAGGATGAACGCAGGCTGCATCCATCTCCAAACAAAGGGCTCGGGGGCAACAATAACACCACAGCCACCCTTAATCCCTGAGACCGAAAGCAGTGGTTGCCCCAGATCCCCCTCACTGCATCGCCCCCAACGTGACCCTCCCGTGTCCCCATGGGTCCCCCGTGGGTGCCACAGCCGGCCGGGACGTACCTCGTACTGCGTGATGAGGCCGTTGGGCTCCACCGGTTCCTCCCACTTCAGAAATATCATGTCCTCCAGCGGGGTGAAGGTGAGGGACTCCGAGGCGATGCCGCCAGGCACTGAGGAAGGAAAGGGGATGTGCTCAGATACGGTCAGAAACTGGGCTGGAAAAAGAAATCCTCTGGGAAACCCTTCCAGGCAGCTGCAGCAGCTCTCCCTTACGGCCAAGCCACCACATCCCCTCCGCCACGTCGCCCAGCTCCGGTACGTGCCACCAGACAGGGCTGGTGGCCCCCCAGGGCAATGATGCTCCCGCTGTGCTCCTGGGCCCACCGGTGACACTTTGCCACAGCAGGGGAGGTCCCCACGAAAGGGCACAGACCTCGCAGGTACCATTCCTGGGTGTCACACCCGCTTTCCGACAGCACAGCAGCAACCCCCCCGCGCGCCGTCACCACCAGAGCTCGCCTGAGTTCACCCGTGCGAGGAACGAAAATAAAAATTCCCTTTTCCCATACAATCCAAATCCCCGACGGAGCCACCAGCATCCTCGGGGGATGTTGCTGACTCTCCCCCCGGCAAGCAATAACATCCTCATCTGCAGGCAGGCTTGACATGCCCCAGCCTTCCCCCTAATTAACACCACCACCAATAATAACCGCAAACAATAACAGCGATCGACAGCACCAGGATCAATATCCGCTTCTTTACCATGGATTTCTTGACACAAGGGGGTCAGCAAGGAGGACGGGAGAGGCGATGGCTCGGCAAAGACCATGATTCACCAGCAGCATCCTCCGCTGCGGGCTCGAATACCCAAAACACGGACTACCCAAAACACCCACCCTCTCACTGCAGAGGGACATCAACTCTTCCCCTCTGTTTTTCTTTTTTTTTTTTTTTTGCAGCTTTTATTCAGATCTAATTACGGGACCGAGAGAGAGGGATCGCCTTCCGCGCGCTTCCCACCGTGCAAATACACAATTTCCACTTGATTTACAAGTTAATTTAATCAGAGGCACCGTGTCCTACACGTGTACACAAGGCACTTATTAAATTCACGGAGAATTACAGAAACCTTTAGGGCGAGGACGTGTGTAACTCTACAGATATTTATATATATATATAGCCTATATATTTTTATATATATAGGTATGGGCACCACGCACGTGTGCATGCAGCACGTTGAGCCCTGCAGAGGCACGCAACGGCTCCCAGGTGTGCGTACACCCCTCTGCCATCCGTATACATCATATATATTTATTTATGCATTTATACATATTTATTCTGGCTGGCACTGCATGCGCCCTGCCTGCAAGGGAGGGAACTGGCTCCCTGCGCACACCTCCCCGCAGCACCAGCACGCTGCAATGATATTTCCACAGGAACCTGGGATTGAGCCTCACCGTTTTGTGCAGATACAGTCCAAAATCTCCAGCTGGGGGTCACCGACCTTCCCGAGCTCCCCTGGGTCTATATGGGGCACTTAAACACCAGCTGGGCAACCTATGGATGGGTCACTCTCTTCTCTCTGTGTCCTGCCCATGGACCCAGGAGCCAGCAAGACTTTGCCCGGGGTCCAAGAGGGATGCTATGAACAACAACCTCAGTTTGGCCCCATGATTAATGCCCCAGAAACTTTTTTTTCTAGCCCAAACCCAAGCTTTACAGTTTGGGATGGGGGTGTGCACCTTTGTAGCCCACACTAGCAGCGCCCCCCCCCTCCAAGATAAGCCCCAGCGCTGCATCAGCAGATGCTGCAACCGAAGCTGGCCTCCTGCCAAAATAAACCGCAATCAAGGGTCCTATTATTAACGAGCCTTCATCACCTTCGCTTAATTGCACAGGCGGCTGCTCTTCACCCAGTTGTGGGAGCTCAAATCCTCATTGCCCTCCCAGGCAGGGAGATGCTGGGCTAAGCCTGTGTGTAATATCTGCTATATATCCATAGGTGGCTATCCATCAGTCGATCCCACCCGAGCCCGAACGAGTACACGGCTCCAAGTTCAATCCAAGGGGGAAGCCGCGAGCCCCAGTTAATCGAGGCGTAGGGGAAAGCAGCTGGAGTGATTACAGTACAGCAAAAAAACATCTGGAGCTCCTATATTAATATTCCGTAAGAAAACAGCTGGAGCAGTCACAGCACAGTGAGAACAGCTGAAGCAATTATAGCTGGAAAAGAAACCATCGGGAGCATGAAGCTGGGTGCCCCCGGTCGGGCAGGCTCGGGGTTGGGGATACAGAAAGTGCTGATGCACAGAGAAAGGTGCCGAATTTAGGCACTTTTAGAGATGAAAACAGGTCCGGAGATGCTCTCAGCTCTGCTGGAGCTCTACAGGCTTTGCTTTCCAGCCTGGGAAATGGGAGCAATGAGCAATGCACGCAGAAAAGCTGCACGTTTCGGCAGGTCCCAAATCAAGGCAAGTCCCACGCAGGGCAACTTCATGGCAGGCTTCTGCTCAGGGGTCACCCAGGGGGGCTGGACATGGCCAGATCCTTGGCAATCATCAGTTCTTCCACCTTAATTGCCGATTCTTGATGCTAAAAAGCACTTCAGAGATTAATTATGGTCCTGCTTAACAGCAAGCGCCGGTGACTCTGCGAGAGCCAGGGATGCTCCGGTCACTCTCAGAACCCAGCACCCACTCCAGGGCGCAGCAGCTCCTTGCACCCCATGCAAGCCCCAGCTGCTGCTGCCCTCCGCAGACCAGGATGAGACCCCCTCGCCCCACCGGCTGCAGGACCAGCAGTCAGAGCGACAGCATCTGGGGGCTGCCCGGCTGTCCTTGGAGGCGGCTGAGTCGTCACGGCACGCAGAAGAGATGCTGATGGGGCAGCAAAGAGGATGAGATGAGTGGAAGGAGCTGTTAGCGGCAGCTGCCAGCCTGGGATGTGGCCCATCGCTGATGGGTGGCACTGGAGACACGGAGCCAGCCCTGTCCTGTACCTCCTACCACATTCACTGGCTCTCCAGAGCCCAAAATGACCTGAGCACGCTGCTGATGGAGAGCCACAGCCAGAGACCACGGTGCAGAGTAAGGCCAGACCTGGGAGACCTCTTCGGCGGCCCCAGCTCCAGGACATCCTCGGGGAAGGGCTGGGCAGGAGCAAGAGATGCCAAAGCCAGGAATCCTGGAGCAACACTGGAGCCTCCAGCGAGGACATCAGCCCCGCTCGGGAGCCAGCAGCAGGACCTAACCCCAGGGCATGGCTGGGACGGGGAGAAGAGAAACAGCTCGGCTGTTCAGGAGCAACGTCGCTGGCAAATAACGGGGGCCAGACACCGCTTATCAACACGCGCTCATCCGCAGAGCTCGATCGCACAACCCGAATCCGCCTGAGAGCAAACTTAACCAGGGAAGAGCATTGGGGAAGCCGAGCAAAGCTGCGCTGGGCTCTGGTTAACAGCACTCTCTCAGAACCATAACAACGCCGAATTAATCAGTGACTGAGCAGATGAAAGACGTTACCTAAGTGCAAAGCACTGATTGTTTTAATTGTTATTGCTGCTTGGCTTTGGTTCCACACTAAGGGGGGTGAGTGAGGACGACTCGTGCTGGGAGAAGCCGGACATCGGCCAACCGTTGTGCCCTTCACCAGACCGGGCATGGCTAAAACGCTCCACTCGAAGGACCAGGGCAGCATTTCTGCAGCAAGGTAGGATTTTCCTCCGCCAGAGCAAGCGGTGCTGCCCCGTCCCCATCCGGTCCCCTCGTCCCCCCACGCCGCTCCCAGCACTCCCCTTCCCCAGCCACCATCGCTGCCCCCATCTCTCACCTCCCCTTGCACAGCCCCGGGGCTGCGACAGCCTTTTCACCTCCCTGTTAGGGTGATGCCCGCAGGAGATATTCCCACCATGCCCCTGGCCAAGAGCTGCAGATGTGCACCATGCCACACTCCTGCAGCTCACCAGTCGCGTTTTTGGGGATGATGCACCCCCCGGGCCGACTCACCATCCTCATCTGTCTGGAATATCACCTCCTTGCCCTCCTTGCGACCCTCGGGGTTGGAGAGGATGAGCTTGACGTGGATGTTCTTGTAGGGCAGCAGGTTTTTGATGGTGTAGCGGTTGGCGTTACGCTCCATCTTCACGCACTCCCGGAAGGTTTGGTTGTGGCCGGTGCCCACGAAATAGCGGTAGCAGAGCGAGACGGTGTAGGTGTGACAGCGGGTCAGGTTGTAACCCAGCGGTTCCCACTGCAACGTGAGCTGCCTGGACTGGATTTCAGAGAAAGCCAGGCCTTTGGGGGCCCGCATGGGCTCTGTGGGGGAAGAAAGATGGGGAGAGATGAGCGATGAAGCAAAACGTCTTGTGGGCTTCTGTGCATTATCAGGCAAAGCTCTTTTATACAGTGCAAGAGTGAGATGGGTGGGTGTGGAGAGCAACCCTGACCCCAAAACTGGGACCAGCCCTGGCACAGGATGCTGCTGCCCTGCAGACAAGGCTGGGGACATCACCAGGTCTTCAAAGCCACCAACACCACAGGGACAGCAGCCCCGGCTGCTCATCTTCCCCTACAGAGGTGAAGATGAGCCCCGGCGGGCACTGGAAGCATCTGCACCACAAATACCCAGACAAACGTGCCTGCACGATGGGAGCCCTCGTGTTTTCTTTGAGCCTGTGTCCCATCTTCGAAAGGACAGGAAGGAGTTGGATTTAACGAGGAGCTGAGCCCCTTTGCCAACAGCGGACGCACACAGGTGGTTGGGGTTAATGGCAGCAAACTCCTTTCCACACCCCAGGGTGGTGGGAAGGACACGGAGAGGGAAGGGAGGGTCTTTGCCCACCCTGCCCCGGAGCTGATGCCCCAGGCGATTCCCTTGGGATTTGCACTGTGGAAAAATTCAGTGTTGCAAGAGGCTTCTGCAACCTCAGTGGATGCTCCTGCAGGTCCTGATGCCCCGGCGGGACTGTGCAAAACCCCAGCTGATTTTGGGGGGTGAGCACAGCAACAGGCACACAGCCCCACGCTGCAGGGACCCCAGCCTTAAACCCATTGCCACATCTGGCTCCACCAAAAAACACCGAACCGAAGCCCCAAAGCCCACAGGCATCACTCCCAGTGGGTGGCCAAGGGCACGGGGACCTCTGCCCCCTCCTCTCCTCGAGGCCTCCAGAGCCCCCCACGCCTCCCCGGGCAGCACCGCGTGGTGCCAGGCTTCAACCTTCCTCTCTTCTTTTTGTTCATCTCAATACTCCGGGGGGAGCCGGCAGTACAGCACCTGGGGCCAATGACGGCCAGCGGCACGTGGCCATGTGGGGAATCTCCCCTTGACCCAGGGGCTGCAGGATGCATCTGCCCAGCAGCTTTTTCCAGTGTCCGCTCCTGGGCCAGATCCTGCAAAGCACAGGGGATGCAAATAGGCTCGCGAGGCTCGGAGGATGCAGAGGATCCAACCGCAGCCGCCTTTCGGGTGGAGGAAGGGCGGCTGTGTTACCATCTGCAAACCCACCGTGACCCACGGGAAGCCAGGGAGAAAAATGCATCGTTACAGCATGTGGGAAGAGCGGGGAAGCCTAAACGTGGTAACCACAGGATATTAAATACGGGGTGCCAAGAGTGCCAAACAGTGCCAGTCATCGGCTTCGAGGTAATATGGAAATCTGGGCTTTCCCACAGCACCTCTGAAAATGAACCCGGGATGAAAAGCTGCTGCCAGCCCCTCACCACGATGCCTGGGTCGGGGTTTGGATCCCCCTCCACCCTTGCGCCAGCACCAGCCGCTCTCCTCGTACTCCTGAGCTCACCCATCTCCAAAGCTGACCCCGCGCCTGGACTCCCCATGGCCAAAGCCACCGGGGACACCCCGCAGCCCTGGGGACGTGGCCGTGTCCTGCTCGGCTCCTGCCACACGTAAGGAGGATGCGCCCACGGGTCCCTGTCTGCGGGGCGATGCTCCCGGCTTGCTCCCAGCTCAGCAGCACGGACCTGCACTTTTGTTGGGGTGGGGGTTTTTTTTCTGTGCAGGGTCCCAGCCCAGCACCACGGTGGTGTCGGGTCTTGGGGTGAACACGGCGTGACAATCCTGTGCCTCCACCACACCGTAACGCCGGCATTGGGAAGGCAGTTGCCATGGAGCATCCCCACCGCAGCCATGGATGTCCCCCAACCCGGGTCACCCCCCGCAGGGATACGGGGTCAGACTCCCCTGAGGGAAACAGGCTCCCCCGCAGCCCCACGGCACCAGAGAAGTCTTCCCCCACCACCGCCCCCCAGACCAGCATGGTTGCACCATGGGGTCTGTTGGGGCATTTTGGCAGAGAGAAACCCCAACTCCCACCTTCCCTGGGGACACCCCAAGGGGGCTTCGGCAGGGAGGGGGTTGCCCTGAATTACCTCCAGGTCGGCGCTGTGCATGGGAAGGCAGCCGACCCCCCCAGCCAAAGCTACCACCCCTCCGGCGCAGCATAGGATTCACCTAATTTTAGAAGAAATATTTTTAGAGGCACCGACCACTCAAAACCAGGCACTGGAGAATAACCTACAGCTCCCTCCAAGGAGGGAACAAGATGGGAACCTCGCTAGGGCCAGCCAAGGGGCTCATCCTCAGGGATGGCGGTCCTGAGATTTGGGGATGCCCTGAGCTGGGTCCAGCCCTGAGCCTGCAGCCCCAGCAGAGGGGGAGCAGCCATCTCCTGCCGGCGTTTGCCCAGCGTCGGGGACAGAACCCAGCCGCGTGGCAGCTGCTGACCCTGCGCATCCCGCTCCTGCGCCTTCCTCGCCGTGCCCGGTTGACTCCGATCAGCAAGAACCACCCGTCCCTCAGGGCATTTCCAGGCTGGATGGATACTCAGCCCCTCCGCACGGGCTGATTGCATTGGCTCCAGATCCAGCCTCACCCGTACACCCCGCTGCCCTCCGGCCACGATCATGACGTGGGTTTAATTAGCGGTCCCTCCCAAGATGCTCCGCACAGCAGCTAAAATGTCAATTAAAGGCGGATCCATCGGAAGAGCGATGCTTCAAGCTCCTGGACCACAGCAGCAAACGCCCTCAGCACCCATCCAGCCCCAACCACACTCCTTGCCCAGGGCATGGGGTGGCCGGTGACCTTGCCCAAGGCCACCCGGGGTGGCCGGGATGCAGCGCGGGACCCACCTGCACACTTGGTGCGGCTGATGAGGGGTGGCCCCGGTTTGCCGGTGCCCCCCTCGCCGGGCCGGGTGAGCAGGACGCTGATCTCGTACTCCGTGTCCGGATCCAGGTGCCAGAGCTTGTAGGTCTGCATGTTGACAGCGTGGACCTCCGACCAGGGCCCCGAGGTCATGCGGTACTCGATCTCCTTGCGCACGATGGGGCCGTCCCCGATGATGGAGTTGGTGTTGAGCTGGATGATGAGGTAGGTGGAGCCAGCCCGGAGCAGCTGGGGGGGCGCGATGGGTGTGGGGGGCTCTGGAAGAAAGCGGAGAAGGGGCAGGTGGAGCATCCCCCTCCAGAAGCAGCTCCACAGCATCGCCAGCCCCGGGGCCAGGCCAACACCAGCACAACCAGAGGGACCACTATTTTTTTTTTTTAATTTTTTTTTATCAGCTACAGTCAAGACGTTCACAACGTCTCTTCCCAACGTCTCTCCCCAAACAAACCCAACCCCTTCAGACTGCAGGGCACGGGATAAACTCGGATCCCCCACCCAGAGGGGATGGGGATTGACACCAAAGTATGGGAGGGCACCAGCTGGTCTTGAAACTTCAGCCCCTGCATATGCCCTCCATCACTTTTAGCAAGGCTGTAACAGCTGCAGTAGGGTTTCATCTGATCAAACCTTAATTATCTTTATAAGATACATTGCCCAGCGTGGTGTTGCACAGTTTCACCATAATTAATTCCCACCTACTGCAATCAAAAATAAATGATCTAAGGCCACCGGGAAAGGTAGTTTCCTGGTTTTATGTTGAACCATCCACGTGTAGCGACTCATTCACAGCGAGAAACTGCAATTCCACTGCCCCCAGCATCCCACCTTCCTCTTCCTCTGCAAACAGCAGGGCAGAAATACCGCCTCCACGACCCAGAAACCCAGCAGCAAGTCACCCACCTTTCACAATGAGCTCGGCGAAGTTGGAGACGCCCGAGCCGCGGCTGGACTGGGTGACGCAGCGGTACAGGTCCTGCTCCTCCTTGGACACCTCGTCCAGCTGGAAGGTGGCCAGGAAGCGCCGGTGGCTGATGTGCTTCACAGAGGCAGCGGGGACCACTTCGCCGCTCTGCCTCTGCCCCCGGGGAGAGACAAGACGTTACCAGGAGTCATGGCACAACATCATGAGCCGCCAAACACGCCCCCAAATGATGTCTGCTTAAAAGGCGGAGGGAAGGATATTACCCTTCTCCCCCGTACCCGGCGGTGTCTTCTCCCAAAGGGGAGGCACAGAGGCATTGCAGAAGCGATGCATGGGGTTGACGGTGGAGATGCCACTACCACCGTTGCTCACCTGCATGAGGAACCGCTCGGCCTCGGCAGCCTTGCCGGCGGCCACACACTGGAAGGTGGCATTCTGCCCCGCGTTGACCTCCACGTCGCCCAGGCGGGAGAAATGAGGTGCTTTCGCTGCCAAGGGACACAAGCGAGAGGTGACAAAGCAGCCGAGGTCCGAGGGGACCCGCGGTAGCATTGCTGAAAAAATCCCACCACAGCCCCAAAACCCACCCAGGATGTCAGGGTTGAGGGCCAGCTCCGGACAGGCTTGATCCCCATCCTCACAGCCCAGCTCAGAGTCAGGAATTTGTTCCTGTCCCCATACAACCAGCCGTGTCCCAGGGAGGGATGCGGCATCCCACTGTCACCAGATGCAGGCTATGGGGTTGATAGAGGGGGGACAGGTCTCCTACCCCAGCCTGGAAGAAATAGGGGGTGAACCCCAACAATCAACATGTTGGGACAGCCTGGGATTTCAGGTCCCCACCAGCCCGGGTGGCCCCTCTCGATGGGGATGCTGAGGCAACACGTTCAGTCTGCACTTCTCCGAGGTTTTGTAAAAACTCAGCGTTGGAGAATGAAAAAAGGAGCCCCAGAAGCACCCAGGAGATGGAGCTCCACCAGCCCAGGTGACAACAGGACACCCAGGTGCCACCAGGCTGCCCCCTGGCATTCAGGACCATCCCAATGGGCACCAGCTCCGACCCCTGCTGCCCAGCCCAGCTCATCAGCACCCACCACCCCGCTGTCCTTCAGGGTCCCCCACCCTGGGGTCCCATCCCGTGACACTCACAGCATGGATAATTCAAGAGCAAAATATCATCCAAGCCAAGATAGCCCCTGCGCTCACTGGAGACCACCGCCTCGAAGAGGACCTGCGGCACCAAACAGAGGGGTCACCCGGTGGCGGGGGGGTCCGGGTCACGCAAGGCAGGGGGGGGCCACTGGGGCTCACCTGGTACTCGCTGGGCCAGAACAAGCTGACGGCCAACTCCGCCTGGTGCCACTGGTGGCCATGGGAGCCGGAGGCGTTCCAGACAGCGCTGCCCACCGGGCCCCCCGTCACCCGGACATAGGCGCTGAGGGTGCCGGGGCTGTGGCCGTCCCGGCTGTACATGAAGTAGCTGAACTGGAGGCAGTGGGTGTCATTCTCGCTCAGCGCCTGGAAGAGCAGGTGAGCCCTCTGGCCCGGAGCGTGCTGCGAGGAGTTCACCATCAGGTAGGACCCTGCAACGGGAGGGAGAAGGGGGGAGAGCGGGGAGTAATCCCCCTGTTCCGCATCTCCCAAGCTTTGCTGGCAGGGAGGAGAAGGAAGAGGATGCAAGGTTGCAGAGATGCGCACGACCTGGCAACGATGCTTGGGTCCCGCTGGGTACCGGTCCATGCCAGCCCACAGGGACGTGCAGCACAGGCGCCAGGGACCAGGGATGGAGTCAGAGTCCAGCACCCATTTGGGCAGCAGCAGGACACAGAAATGGGACCTGGCCGCTGGACGAGGAGGGAAGGATCAGACCCCCTGCCTCCGGGACAGGCTGCTCACAGCCGCAGTCCCCCAGGGTTGGCAATGGCTTCGATGCCACCGCAGACCCTCCGCCTGCCTTCCTTCAACGCTCACAGCTTTGGCTGCGTCAACACCGCCCTCCCCAGCCGGGCCCCAGCCATTTAATTTCCATTCCCATTGCCTCGTATCATTTACCACGCAGTTGTCGCCGAGTTTAAACTGTGCTCAGCAGGCGCTCGCAGGGGGGGAAAAAAGCGCTTGTTGGCTTAACGAGTGGCCGCACCGTGGCTCTCCGGGATGCCGGCCCCAGACCCGGCTCCCCTCCTGCCCCACCACCAGCCGCCAGTGCTACCCCACCTCCCATCACCCAAAACCCCCAGCGATGAAACCAGGAGTCCCGGCACTTGCTCCAGTGCAACCCCAAAGCCGTACTTACGGGGCAGGCAGGATGAAAATCCCAAAGGGGATACCCGAGGCAGCATCCTGCCCTGCCCCGCGTGTCCCATCCCGGTCGGTCTGGAGGGGGAATGCAGGAGCATCTGCACGGCAGCTCCCAGAGCCATCCGGCATGGCTGTGGGGCCGGGACACGGGGCGGATGGGAAGCCACCCTACCAAACCCTCCCCAACCCCAGAGGCGAGGGGATTATTAATATCCCTTCCATTTTAATAATGGTGGAAGCTGTAAGTAACAAAGCCGGGCCATTTATTTGAGTCTACCATTGTTTTCCTGACAGTAGGAGCTTAATTATTAATAGCTTTCACCACCGGTTAATTTAAAAGAATTCACGCGCTTTCCTCCCATCGACTCCCAGGGAGCGGGCACTAAGGAAAACCAAACAAAGGCAGCGAGGGATCGTGGGGGACACCCAGCCACCCCCCATCCACCCTCCAGCATTTGGGAGCTGCACCTGGGGGAGGACCCCGAAACACCCAGGGGGTCACAGCATCAGCTGGGGAGACACAGCACCAGGTACCACACCGCAGTGCGTCCTCCAGAAATGGGAGCTGGTACAGGGGAAAGAAATCACCAAAAAGCAAAATTTTCACCGTGCTGCCAATCCATGCCACCACCTGGAGCTCCTGACCCCTCCAGGCAGATATTCAGGGTGAAATAAAATGACAACAATTTATTTTCTTAGTCAACACAGCTGCATTTCACAGACAGAGGGGAAGGCACTACATCCATATTCCTTCTCTTTAATTTTTTTTTTTCCCCTCTTTTCCCTCTGGCAAAATTATTTCTGCACTAACAACAACAGCCCGGGCAACAGCAGCATGGAGAGCGAAGGCCACCCCGCACCAGGGGACATCTTCCAAAAGCCACCTCCAACTGTTCCATCTTCCAGCTCTCCTTGACGAATGCAGACCCTTCTTCCTCTTCTTCCTCCCCTCCCTTTCAAAACAATAGCCAGAGGAGCAAAATAAAAGAGCCCAAGACTAAAATTAAACCACTGATGAGTTATTTTCAGAAACGGAGAATGTCCATTAAGGTCAGCTGGGACCAGAGACTCGAAGGGGCGGCAATCCACCAGCACATCTCTCATCTGGCAGGGTTTCCCCCACGCACTATTAATTTTCCCCCCTTCATTTTCTTCCCAGCGCTGCCGCATCCGAGAAACCAGGCTCCCACCGCTCGCTTTTGTGCTAATTATATCCTCCTCCCCCATAAATGAATGGTCCCAGCTTCAAATCCAGGGTATGGGTTGGGATGGTGGTGGGTTTTTTGTTTTGTTTTGTTTTTTTTTTTAATGCAGGAGAAGCAGAGGTTCTTGTCCCTGTGTTGGGATGCTGCACCCTGCACCAGACCATTCTGCGGCACAGCCAAAGTCCTGGGGCAGGCAGGGGATTGAGAGGCAAGCGGGGGGTTACAAACTCCCCCAGCAGCCCCCGGGCTTTTTTTGCAGGTGAGATTTTTGGATTTCAGTGAGTTTTGGTGGTTTGTTTTTTTTTTTTTAAAAATAAAATGGCAGCACAGCCCTGCCTAGGTGCTCCCACCAGCAGCACTGGCACACAGGGAGCTCCCGGAGGCAGGGGACAGCCAGCTGGTGACAAAAGGGTGACGAGGAGGTGACAGCCTGCACACACGCTGCCACCACCCACCCCGGGGGACACAGTCCTGCTGCAGGTCACCAACCTGCTGGGCCCTGGTCTCCTGATTCAGCTGGGATGCTCCAGGGACGCTCCTGGGGGGCAAGGGAGCTCACAGACCCTCCCAGGGTGACACAGCAAGGACTGGGGGGGCCCCCCAGACCCTTGCCACTTGCTCCCTGTAAATCCAGCACCGCTGCCAGGGTCCCCCGAGCCTCCACCAGGACCCGGCTGCTTGCCCGAGCCAGGGCAAGAGCAGAGCTGCAGCAAGAGCTATGCAAACTGCCAAATTCCAGGTTTTAAAGCTTATCTTAAATTCCTGCCAGCAAAACCGGAGATAGGGATGGAGAGGACAGGGGGGTTGGGGAGGGGGGGGTGGGGGGGGTGTTGTCCCAGCCCTGCTGCATCCCAGAGCTGGGCAGGGGGGGACAGGCTGGACCACCCCAGGCAGCCAGAGGGTTGCTGCACTATCACAGCTCAGCAGCACGGCCGGGGGTATTTTGGAGCCCTGTCCATATTGTTGGCATTACAGCAACAATCTGCTCCAAAATTCACGATGGGGAAAATAATTTCCAAACCTCTCACAAAATGGGAAGCGCAGAAAACGCCCCAGGGCATCCCCTGGTTGAGACTTCAAACCAAAGGACGGGATTCAGGCGCACATCAATACCGTGCTTCGCTTGTTAAATCCTTCCTCTGATCCTCAATTTAAGGTCGGTTTGAATCAAGATGCCGGTCCAGGCGAGCTGTCACCCCTGCTTCGTCACGGCAAATAACAAATCAGCCCCTCTGTCCCCCCCCAGCTCGGCTGCAGCAATATAATTTTAGTTTTCAGGTGGAGAAATAAAAAAAACAAGACTCAAAATTGCTAAATAATATTTCAATCAAACAAATAAAAAGAAAAACAAGTTTCCAGCAGCGTTTCCTACGGGAAAACCATCAATTTGCTAGGCAAAAGTCGACGCTGAGGTTTAAGCTGCAAAATCAGCCCGGAGGGGCTCTACACAGAAAACCTTGTACCCATCCCAGCAAAGTCCTCATGTGGGGTCTCCAGCTGAGTTTTCCCACTCATGGGATCATCAGCGCTTCCTTGGGATTCAAATCAGGTCTTCGAGGATAACTCGGCGCTGCCGATAACCTTGGCTGGGAATCTGAGAGCAATGAGCTTCCCAGGGATTTTCTCCAGGGCTTTGGGCTGAAGCCCGGCTCGCCCGCAGGGAAGCAGCAGCTCTCCCCCCCGCGCTGCCCATCCCGAGGGTCCTGCCTGCATCCCTGCAGGAAAAACCCAAAACAGCCCAGCAAGAAGAGAAGAGAAGAACACGCTCCCACCTGCTTCCCTGTCTCGCCAAGTTTCTCCTCCTATAAAACTACCAAGAGATAAAAATAATTTAAAAAAGATATCCAGGAGCTATTAAAAGGCAGCAAAAGGTAGGCAGGGTGACAGGCCGAGGGCGGCACTGCCAGCCCAGAGGTGCCAGGGGACTAGGTCAGAGCACTGCAGCGCCTGCCTCCGGGAAATCACGTTGGGAGACGAAGCCCAACGGTGCCTCCTCGTGCGCTGGTTTTTCCTCTCAACGCAGCAGAGCCGGCACGGGAATCGGGTACCCACTCCCCGCTTCCACACCAAGCCCCAGGACGAGCATCTCCCAGGGGAGCCCCAGCACCAAGGACTGATCTGCCACCACCACGGGGGGGTCCCTTGGACAGACCAGAGCAATTCCCCCGGGAGCCAAAAATCAAGCTTAATTTCTCAAGGTTTTTGCAGATATGCAGCAGGAGCGTGTCGGGAAGCGGTGCCGGAGCTATCAGCTGAAGGAGCGACTCCTCAGAGGGGATGGAGGGACATCAGGGTGGGGACAGTGGCTCGGTCACCCTCCCCCAACACGGCCATGCCATCGCGATGTGGCTGCATGGGGAGCCCGACGGCAGCTCCATGCATGGAGAGAGGGAAGAGCCACGCAGGGAACAGAAACTCCGATTCACAGAGGGTTTTCTAACATCACTGAGTTTGGAAGGAAAACCTAGGGGAAAAACAAAGCCATTCGGAAATAAACCCCCCCACAAATAGGGTGTTTGGGGATTTTTGAGCACAGCTGCGCAGAGCGGAGCAGCCCGGGTGCTCTGGCCCTCAGGACAGGGCTGCGGAGGGGCAGGAGGGCAGGCAGCCTCTGCGGGGAGGTTTTGCCACAATTTCTCCCAACCCATCTCCCTCAAATTTCCACAGGCAAATTCAATCAGCGACACAAAGAGGGGCCTGCACCCCTCCCAGGGAGACCCTGGAGCTCCGCAGAGCATCCTTGTCCTCGAAGGGACACCCCGCATCTCTGCGGGGGTGAGGACAGGGACCCAACCTCAGCTCTGTCCCATGCTCCACCCCGGACCTGTCCCATCCAAATTCATACAGGGTTTAACCCAAACACCCTGTTTTATTTTGATGCTCATTAAGTAACCTCAACTTGTGTTTCACCCCAAGGAGCTCAAGAATTCAGCCTGATTTCACTCCCCTGGTCCCATCCCTGCCTGCTGGACCACCCCACCGCCTGGTCCCCCGCTCCTCAAAGGGCTTTGGGATCTGGCCAAATCCTGCAAGCCCTGTGGGTGCCCAGCAATGCCAGGTGCTGCAGAGCAAGGCACACACTGTCCCTCCTCTCCCCAGCTTCGAACCAGCGGGGTTTTTAAAAGATTAGATATTGCAGAGCCTGAAGGCAAGTGTGGACCAGCCTGGCACGCCAAGGTAATGTTTGGGGGAGAACAGGAGGAAAGCACACCCGAAGCATCCAGGGAGGGTTATTTTGGTGCAGACCCAGCAAGGGTGCATCCTCATGCCTACCTTACCTGGCTCCCCACTGCTGCTCTTTTAAAAAACAATAACAAAGAGCTGGGGGACACAGGGAAAAAGTCACGATTGCAATGTGGGAGACACCCATCCATGGGAGAAACCCATTCGTCATCTTTAGGGGAAAAGAGGGAGACAAGTCAGGATGGCAAGAGAGGGGGGGAAAAAAAACCAAACTGAAAAAGAAAAGAAGAAAGAGGGACGCAAAGGTGGAGGCGGGTGGCCAGCAGCCAGCATTTGCTCCAATAAATCCTACACTCCTTGAAACTGGCTGATCTCCAATAAAAACTCATTTTAATCTAAGACCACGAGACTCCTCTGGAAAGTGCTCCCTGGAGAGGCCCCGGTGCTGTGAAATACTCTGCATCCACCGAGCTGGGGAGGGGGGGGAACACTGGGGGTGATAAGGTGCAGGAGCCTCATGCAAAGCTCCCCATGCATACCGGGGTAAATAAAACTACACAAAAACAGGGTCTCTGCACCCTCTGGGTGCCCCAAGACCATGAGGAAGTGGTCGGGGAGCCCCCAGCTTTAGGGACAAGCATCCCTTTGGGTGTCGCCACCGACCAGCATCAGGGACAGGAGCTCTTCCCGGGGGTCCCACCCCACGATGCTCCATGCCCACGGCTCAGCCTCACAGCATCCAGCCTGGGAGGGTTGCGTCCACTTCCCCATGAACTCTGGAGTTTATTTCTTAAACTTTGCCTTCATTTAAGCCCCCATCTCTTGCTAACCCACAGTTATTTCATCGAGCAGAGAGAGCAGCCCCCTTCCACTTTACCCCTTCAGCCCCCTGCAAGCCCCCAGGCTCGAAACCCAGGCAATTTTAAATTACAGCTGGAAATCAAGCAGAAAACCCAGCTAATTACAGGTTTAAGATCCTCCATCACAAGCCATCCCAGTCCCCAGCTCTGCTTCCCACCTCACTGCCCTGGGAACCCCCCCCAGGACACGCACAAATTCAGATAGTTCCATTTAAAGCAATTATTTGGAAAATCATCAAGGGAGAGCAGGGATCTGTCAGCAGTCCCACAGCCCGGCTAAGGGTTGTTTTGCCCTCACCCAGCGCCCAGGACATGCCAGCGGGGATGGGAAAGGAAGGAAAAGGAGATGGGAAGAGGAGAAGGTAAAGGAAGAAGAGGGTTAGTGGAGGGTAAAGCCAAATTAAGCACAAACAAAGCATGAGATAAACAGCTAGAGGCAGATTGATGGAGCAGTAAAGAGTTTTCTAAGAAGCAGTTAATGTTTGGATAAAATAAAAAAAAGCCATTTTGACTATCGAGCTCTAAACCAGCTCTTCTGTCTTTCTGCACCGGATCCGACCTCCGGGCTGGGCAGGAGGAGCCGGAGCACCGGGAACAGGCAGGAGCCAGCGGCCCCAAAAGCGAGGAGCATCTCGAGCACAGTGTATCTCAAGGAGCAGGTACAGGGACAGCTCAAGGGGGTCACAGTGGGGCACGGGCCAGAGCTGGGAGCAAGCAGAGCCCCCAAATGCCACCCAAGGTGCCCATGCCATTCTCCTGGGAGAGGGGAAGCTCCCCATGACTGCCCGGCTGGCTCTGCTCCCCCCAGCCTGGCCATCAGAGAGGAGTTGGACCCAGAAAATAACAAAAACTGGTTTAAAAGCAATGAGATGTAAAAAAAATAAAAAATATCCATTTGCATTTTCTTCCTTACAGTTCCCGAGACTTCAGAGGTGCCTCCAACTCCCAGCCCTTCCCCACACTTCCAAGAGCCAAAAACATTTTTTCCCCTTTTCCACATCTCACAGAGATGGGAATTTCTCATGAGCCTGCAAAAGCAGCCGACACACCAGCGAGGAAAGAGTAGGCGGTGGCTGCAGATCCCAGGCAAGGAGAGCAGCTCCGAAGGTGCCCCTTTACGATGGGATCTGGGTGCATCCCAGCTGGCGGCAGCCGCTGATGCCGCGCTCGATGCCAGATGGGGAGTTTGGCATCACCGGAGATGCTGCCGAGACCCGCGGGAAGCGTGGAAAGCCACCCGAGCCACTGCCAGCCCGCTGCTGCAGGCGGGGGGGGGGGGGGGGGGATGTCCCACACGCAGCCCCCAGGGACCAGGGCTGGGGCTGTGGGCAGCAAACGCAGCAATGGTAGAGGTCACGTGCAGAGGGAGCAAAGCTGGAAATCTTGGCTTTCCACCCCAAAAACACAAGCCTGGACTGTTGGCAGGCTCCCCCAGCCCCAGGGTGGGTTGGGGGTGGCATGGGGTCACACCCCACCAAGGCAGCAACACAGGGCTCAGAGGTACCCAGAGCCACCGATGTCCCCGTCCCTGCTGTGCTGTTAAAAGCCTCCTTCCCCCAGCAGCAGCAGGGTCCCACGTGCCATGTCCCCAAGCGATGCCCTCCCCAGGGCCACGCAGCATCCCGCCCCACCCCGCTGAGGACCAACACAGCTCATCACACCTTGCCGGCAGGCACAACAGCACCCTGCCCATGCGACCAAGATCAGGTCAAGCCTAAAACGTTGCGGGAATTAAACCAGGAGACGCCGCGTGGTTTGGCTCAATGGGATCAAGGGGTAGGTTTGGAGCAGAGGCCCCTGGGGACATGGGGGGACGAGCGTGGCCCCGCTGGGGACCAGGACTCACCGTGAGGCAGGTCAGCCGTCAGGTGCGGCATCATATAGCTGCGGACCAGCTCCCACCCGAAGTCATCGTCCTCGCCCTGGCTGTACTCGCATTGGTTCGGATCGCCGTCCTCCTCGAAGGTGCAGCCGGCTGTAGAGAAAGCGACCCGTCAGCCCCTGCAGAACAGCTGGTCCCCCCCCCAAAACCCTGCTGGGATGGTGCACTCCCCCTCCAAAATGCAGGGGGACCCCAGGCATCCCCCCACGTGCACCCGTGCGCAAGGACGTGCTCCTGCCTGCTGCTAATCCCCCATCTCTCCCATTCAGCTCCCCCACCAGTGAAATGAGCTGGCAGGTCTCAGCTCCCGGGGAGGTCTCAGCCACAGGAGCAGGACGCAGCTCCCAGCTTTCCTTCCCTGGGGCCGGTCACCAAACTGGGGGGGTTCTCCCAAGAAACAGGCACTCAACCACAGCATTCGCACAAGGATTTGCAAGATCCCAAGGGCTCCTGCAAAAGAATCCTGCTTTGACCTCAGCCCTCTGCCTGCTCGCATGTGTTTTAACCTCAGGCTCATGAGGGTCTGTCCATTGCCTGACACGACAGCGGCAGGTCTCAGCCAGGACCTCCAACAACCCGCAGCAATCACACCCCTACAAATGCATCCCCGAACCCCCAGCTGCGGACTGGCACAGCTGAGCCCTTTTACTTCTCTTTTGGGGGTTTGGGGTTGGTTTTTTATCCTTTGCAAAAAGCAAAGGCGAAAGCCCTGCACCACCTCCCCATGCTCGGCTGAGCACGGAGAAGCAGAATGAACACCAAGAGGCCACCTATCCCCACGCGTACCGAGGTGACACGGAGACGCCGGCCAGCCCCCCATCCCGCATCCAGCCAAACCCCAAGCTCTGGGGCTGGCTTCGCCCATGGGGCCGCTCGGGGCCGGTTTGTTAACCCTGACCTATTGTCCCCTTAAACCCACAGATTACACACGGACCAGGGCACCAGCGCTAATTAATACGAGCTGCCAAGGGCAGGCATGTTAAGAAAGCCCTGAGCAAGCAGAACAAACAAAGGCAAATATCCCCTAATGGGCCAGCATAAAAGCAGAGCCTGGCCGGAGGATTATTTCTTCTGATTTTTTTTTTTCCTATTTTATCCCCAAATTACATCAGTAATTCCCCCCACCACCCGGGGATTTGCCAGTTAATGGCCTCACTGCTGCCGGCGCGGGTTGCGCTTCCCCATGCCGGGGGATGCTCAGATGCATCGCTTGTGCAAACACAAGTCCAAACACTGGAAAAATGCCCGTAAAATGCCCAGAAAATTATAATTCCTGACACTTTCACATCTATAAACAGATTTGGGACTTCTTCCCCCCTTTACACTTATTTTTTAAAGCACCAGGGTGCACTCCAGCTCCGTTGCCTAGGTTTGGGTTGGGTTTTTTTTCCTCCCAGAACCACAAGAAACTTCTTTTTAAAAAAAAAAAAACTAAAAGCAAATTCTCTCCTATTCATATGCCTGGAGGCACTGAGACCTCACAGTTTTCTTAAAATCCTTCCTGAAATGGAGCGTCTGCCCAGCCCACGTGCGGATGTGCCCCCGCACCGCAGACCCCGGTCCTCAGCTCCTTCAGCTCTCGCCACGAGACACACTAGATTTGAAAAGAGTCTGAAACTTGGCTGCACTTTCTAATGGGAGAAAAAGCACAAATCTGTCAAAATTTTCCAGGAAGGAAAGTAAAAAAAAAAAAAAGATTTTTTTCAAAATAAAACAGTGACAGAAACTAAGTGCCAAGTGATTTAAAAAAAAAAGCACTTAAGTGTTTCTTTCCAAGATCTGCTGAAATGGGATATTCTGGGAGGGAGAGATTTGTTCCTAATTTTGGGGTTTTTTTGGGTCTGAGAAACCAGAGCGGAAACAAACAGCGTTCCAGGCTGGCAGAGCTCCCATTTCCCAGGGAAAAGCGATTCCTTCACTCCCAATAAACTATCCACAGCCGCTAATGTCGGGGAGACATGACCTCCTCCTCCTCCTGGGCTGCACCTCCACCACCCGCACCCCGCTGCCATTCCCAGCGCAACCACTGGCACCACCTGGTCCCGTGCCTCAGTTTCCCCACTGCTCCATCAGCCCAAGGCTGGATCCTCAGCCACCTGCGAGACAATGCCCAGGCTCCAGAAGCTTAAAATGCAATTACGTGGAGTAGATGTTTTGCTGGCGGAGGCACAGCTGGCCAAGCCGATCCGTCTCCCTCCTCGGACAGGTTTATTGTTATGGCTTTTCCCAGCGCGAGCCTTCCCTCCCATCCGCATCGCGAAATGAAGGCAGCTCGACCGGCCGCTCCATCTCACCGACAAATCTGTCTATGATTTGTATACACAGGGAAAAAAATAAGAAGGGGGTTGCCTTGGTTTGCATGAGCTATGGGATGCTTTTGGCATCACCTCTCCCCATCCAAGGGCAGGGCTGGGGAGAAGCTTGACCTCCAGCCCTTTCTCCCTCCCCATCTCAAGATTAATGGGGGCATAAAAATTAATATCTGAGCAATTAAATATTGACATCCCAGCTCCAGAGGGGGTGGCTGTGGGTCCCCCAACAACCATAGTAAGTCAAAGGGGGTAAATCCAGAGGGGCTTTCAAAAAATTAAGGTTTCATCAACCTGTTTGCAAGGAAGGCAGAGAGACTGCAACCCAAAAAAAAACCCACCTGCAGCAACAGGGATGGTTATACCCATCCTAAAGGCTAATAGCAGCAGGACATGGTCTGTGGGAGCTGGCTGGAACCGCTCCAGGTCCAGATGCTGCCTAAAAATCACCAGGTGGAAACAAGGTGTCCCCAATTCCCAGCCCCTGCACTGGCTTGAGGCCAGGGTAAGAGCAGCCCCGGGCGGTGGGATGAAGGAAGCGAGCGTGGGAGGTGTGATTCAAACGCAAGAGCAGCTAAAAATATTGCTGAGGGCGTGACAGTCTGCTCCCCAGGGGCGGGATGCACCCGAGAGGATGCCTGAACACCCCAAAGTCACCTAAACCCCTCCAAACCCAGAGCCTGCCCCAGTGCACCACAGGCACCCGTGCCATGGACAGACCCCACTGAGCACCCTTCAGGGCAACCCAGCATGAAGCCCCCGCAGCACCGCAGCGTGCCCAGGCAGAGAGGAAAAGAAGGACAAGTGCTAACATGGGGGTTAAACACCAGAAGAACCAAAATTTTAAAGAAAGGAAAAAAAAAAGGTGGCTTGAGGGATTTGCCAGGGGGACAGGTACCAGTGCTGCTCAGCATCCTCCCTGGGTACCACTGTGGCACCACAACATGTCCAGGCAGAACGGAGCAGAGGGACAAGGACTAACATGGGGGTTAAATACCAGATGGACCAATTTATTTTTTTTTTTTAAAGAAAAAAGGGTGGTTGAAAGGATTCACCAGGGAGACAGGTCCCAATGCCACCCAGCATCCCCTGGGTATCCCTGTCACCCAGCATCCCCCTCCCTGGGGATGGAGAGGAAGAAAAACAGGGAGAGGGAAGAGGAGGAATGAAGGATTTGCAAAGCAGAGGGAAGAAAAGAAAGACCAAACAACCAAGTACAATGGATGGCGTTTAATTAAATCTCCGTGGCCACCGAGGAACGTGGCCGCCTGCCCACCAGCCCGCCCGACGCTCTTTCATCCGCCGAGTCTATGCTCCTCTCGCTTCAAAGTTAATTACACACTTAAACCTTTTCTGTTTAACCTCCTGCACCGTGGGACATGCTCCACGGGCTTCTCTTTTCTTTCATCAAGCAGCCTTGAAAAGGCTCCCGTGCTAAAGGGCAGCCTGGCACCATCCATCATGGGATCGTGATGGGATCGCATGCTCCTGTACCCCAAGGGGGGTAACAACACGGCCCAGACCCTTCAGGGCATCATTGGATGGGGATGCTACATAAATACCAGACCTAAAAGTGTAAAGGCTTTATGAAAAAGGATTTATACCCAAACTTTAGCAAGCACGGGCTCCCCACAGCTATGAAATTTGGGGTGGGCATCCAGGACTCCTAGTCCAGGACAAAGCAAAGCCAATCAATAGGAAAAAAACTGTTTTGCTCCCATCTTGGCTTAGGCAGGACTGGATTAGCCCCAAAGCCATCGCTGGGGTGCAGCATCTTGAAAGCGCAAGCCCCCAGGCACACCATGCCACACAGCACAGGCACCAGCTGGGAAAGGTAACACAGGTGACCCTTTTGGAGTCAGGATTAATTTTTCATCCCCAGCCTTTTCCCCACAGCTCCCGCCCCCCCATCCCAGGTAATTACCAGCAAGCAATTGGGACTCAGGTACCCACAGGACACACCATGCCTCACCCCAGCTGCGTGCAAACACTCCACGTAGCAAAACAGGGCTCTGACCCATCGTCACCCTGAACACACCGAGATGCAGAAGGGGTGAGCAGCTCCCAAATCAGCAGTTTTCACTAATTCCCAGGAGCAGGGACAGAGCTGAAGACTGTTACACAAAGTCACACAGCCCCCGATTATCACCCAAGACCTCCCTTACTGCACCAAAGGATCAAGTTCTTTACACAGGACGAATGGTTAATGCCTCTGCCACAAATAGGGAAACTGAGGCACGCAGGAGATTTGGCAAAGTCCCGTAACACCAGCAGCAACCAGCATCATCCCCCAGGGAGGGAAGAAAGCCCCAGGAGCCAGGGTTTGCTGGGATGCAGGACCCTACTCCAGCAGATGCCAGAGAGATGCCATCCCTTCCCGGTGCCCCCGCAGAGCCGAGCCAGCCTCCCACCGCCCAGATCCTGGCTGCTATTTAAAGGTGATTTCCTTAGCATGCTGCTACGGGAACGTGCCCTGGGAAGGAAACACCAGGAGCCGCTTTCCTCCGGGTGCCAGCAGACACGGGGGATAGGGAACGCATATTGCAATTCATCTAAAATTAGATATACTTCTTACCCAGCAAGATCTCGTACGTACCATACCGCAGGCTCCCGGTTGAGGTTATTAATGGATAAGGGATCGGAAACACCATTTCTGTCTGCAGAGGGCCCGGGATCCAGGGGGGATGATGCTACACAGGGGTCTGGGGATCACGCAGGGGGATGCAGCACCGAGGAATCCAGCTCAGTGAGAAAACCAAGAGGCAGAGCAGGTCCCACGCCACAGCATCCCAGCATCTCCCACCGATGGAGACCCCCACCACATGGAGCACCCCATCAGCTCGACAGCCAAGCCCAAACACCCCGGGGCTTTCAGTCTCAGCAATGACAAAAACTCTTCTAATCCAGGCAAAGGGGAGCTAAACCCCCCTTAGCTGCACTTTGGACACTCAAAGAGCCTGGGGCACAAGCACAACAGACACCTGCAAACATTTTTATGCATTAGACATGCTAGAGATTACAACAAGCACCCACCCTGCTCCTCTCTGTTCCCCACTTCTACAAAATGGAAACATTTTAAAAAATATTACCGATTTCCTGGCCCCGATAAAAGCTGATTAGCAGAATATGGAAAGCAGCTCCATTAAAATTCTTGCCAGTAGTTTGTTTTGCTTCTCCAAATCATTTTAAATATTGCATTTAATAGAAAAATAATTTGCTCAGCTGTAAGAAACATCAATTTGCAACTTGAAGCCTTGTATATTAGCCAAAGAAGCTAATGTGTAAACATTAGCAGCTCCAATAACGCACGGGGTTTAGCCAATGCAATTCCAGGGAGAGAGCAGCCAGATATTAAGACAGAGGATTTGCATAATAAGTCACTTATGCCTGATAACCTCAGTGTTTGGAAAGCGCAGGACTAGGAGAACAATATCCATCTACCAGCAACTACAGAAGACATAAATCTTTTTTGCTTGTTAGACTTGTTACAGTGTTTACCTGCAAGTCCCCATGGAAGCGTTAAACCTCCCACAGTGAGCACCCAGCTCCTGCTCTGGCCCAGGAGCCTCCGAGGGACCCCAGGCACAGGTGAACTGGGAGATGTGGATTCGTTACAAGCACCCCCAAGCCTTGGGGAGAGCAAATACAACTGGGAAAATACAATTCTGAAGGGTCAGCCGTGCTTCCAGGCCAGCTTGTGCTTGGGCAAGGACCAGGTGCGCCACGCATCACCTTACCATGAAGATGCATTAAAAAACAAAGGGGGAATGATTAATCTTGCCAGTCAGAGTCCCTCCTCAGGGCAGATCCAGCTGCAAAATGCAGCTCCCCTTCCCTCCCACCCTGCAAAGCAGCTCCCAGGGGGGAGCAGCGCTGCTGGGACCAGGGTGCTGCATCACCCCGATGCAGGCGCAAGCAGGCATCGCAGCTCCCCGGCCGTTCTGCAGTGATGCTGGGGGGCACAAGCTGGGAGGTTTCAGCCCTACAGTCAGAGCGGATGGGTGTATTTAACACCCATCCAAGTGCTATCTCTGCACAGCACCTGGATCCAGCCAGCGCTGCTCCCGGGAAAAGGACCGGCATCATTTCTCCATTATTTATACCCAGGTCAGGAGAGGTCCTGCAGCACAGAAACACCTTCGAGCTCCTGGCCAGGAGGCCACTAACCTGCAACACAAGTGCTTTAATAATGAACCATCACTTAATTAACATAGTCAGGGCTGCCTCTGACTCCGTAAGAAAAACAAGGCAGGCCTTTGGAAACCTCTGTCCTGCCGTTATCGATTGCTTGCTGTGCAGTTACAGTGCCTGGGCTACGGAGCCACCTGGCACCTTGGGGGAAAGAAAGGGAAAAAAGAAAAGATGAAAATAAATTGAAAAAAGGGGGAAAAAAATCTTCATTTCTCTCCCTGGCTCCTTTGTTACCATCAGGTCCCTGTGGCCCTGCTGAAGGCTATCCACCCCACAGGTCCATGGACCCAGAGAGACCAGGACTGTGAGCCCCAAGGGTGAAACGCTGCTTTTGGGGAACCCCCGAGGACAGAGATGCTCCCTCAGCACAAGTTCAGGCAGGGAAAGCAGCTGTCCCAGGACACAGCAGCACCACAGCCCTGGGGAACGCCAGCACCAGCTGCAGAAATCATGGGAAAGACCAAAGTTTTCCAAAGCAACCCGATTTTGCAGGGGATAAAGACAGGGGAAACCCTCAGTCTGTCCCCCTCCACAGCCTCTCTCGCCCTCCGGGTACCACCTCTCAGCAGCGATGGATGCGGGAGCGAAGCACGCCGGTGGGCTGATCCTCCTGTGATGAAGCACATGCCAGCGCCGGCAGAGCCTTGGGGAGGCAGCTCAGCCGGGTTATTTATGGCCTTTCGAGGCAGAAAACGGCGCCGCTTGCGTTGCCAAAGAGCCCTCACGCGGCAAAACCAGCCGGTGACGGGGCCGCACGGTCCCCACCGCACCCAGCATCCGCTCCCCAGCCCTCAGCAAAAATACAAGGGGGAGGAAGGTCAGGGCAGAGGAGCAGCACATCTCAGCGCAATGAGAAATGCAGGTCGACATCTTCCTCCTCCCGCACTGGGAGAAGCGACGTGGGAAGGCTGACACCGAGGTTTAGAGGTGGCGATGCGGCTGACGTGGGCAGATCAGTCACCCATGGGCCCGGCTGCCGGCACCGGGGAGGCATGGGCTCAGTTAAACCCTTCACTGTTACACGGAAGGGAACAGACTGGATCTACTGGGAGGCTACAGCCACTGGCAAAGCCCCAGTGGCAGGAATAAAAAGGCACTCCATGCCCAGGGAGCCCATGTCATGGCTCTAAGGAGCATGCCAGACTGAGACAGGCACCTTTCAGCCAGGCAAAGTTGAGGATACTGCTAATTGAGCCCCAAAACCCCATCACCAGGCGTGTTTTTACCAGCCCCCAGGTTGGGCTTGGTCACCCTGGGCAGTGCTGGCTTGGGCATCCACCCCTCCATCCCTGAGGCTGGATTAAAAACCAGCAGCTCCAGCAAACTTATCTGGGGGTCTCCACCAGCATCACCCCACGCTCCCAGGGCTTAAAACCTCTTCTAACCAGGCAGATCATTTCCTCCTGTCCCCCAGGCGCAGGAACCCATGCAGACATTCAGTATCAAAGCAGCTGGTGCTTAGGGACTGCACGCTGTAAATCCAGAGCTGCACGAGCCTGCGGAAGCCTTTCTTCAACAGCTTACTTATTGCTTTTAATACCTCCCCTCCGTCGCTGGCACTACCGGCTGCGAAGCCAGGTTTGCTTTGCAAATGGTCAATAAAAAAAAATCAAATTTCCCTTTTTTCTGGAAAGCTGCTCAAAGTCCATCCCGCTCCCTTTATTTTGATAGGCCCTATAAAAACTCAGCTGAGATGCCCTGCCCCTCTCCAGCTCCAAGGGCAAGCAGGCAGGAACACTGCACCAGCAGGGACACCATGGTGTCACTGCACTGCTGAGACCTGCTAGACTCAGTGCACGGATGGGTCCAACCTGACATCCCTGAAAGCAAAACCCTGAGTTTGGTCAGACAAGACTAACTCGCCAATAGCCAGGGTGCAGGATGGATTCACGGACTGCGCCCATCACACATCCCAACTCCTTCCCTCCTCCCCAGATGCTCCCACGCAGGGACCCGCTCCCCAGCCCCACGGCAGCACCCCCAAACTCCCTGCCCTCCCTGCCAGGGTCTGCCCACACACACATGAAGGCAGGGCAAGGCAAGGCAAGTCTAGAGAACCCCCACAGCTGGATTTTGAGCAAACCCCTGGGATGCAGCACCACATTCCCCCTCAGGAAGGCTCAGGACCCTCCATCCTGCTCCAGGGAAAGGAAAACTGCTGCTGAGCAGCGAGCAATGCTGGGCAGGGGGGCTTGCCAGCAGCACCCCTGCCAGTACCCCCAAAATCACCCCCACCACAGCAGCTCTCATCATGCAATACCCCACTCCTCCAACCCCCCTGCTGCCACCACTCCATTTCAGACAGCCCACGCACTGGCCATGCACTAAAAACTCTGGGATTACACTAATTATGCAGCAATTACTGAAAAATTTAGGGAGCACATGGGTGGTCAGAGAAGAGACCCTGCAGGGGTGCTGAAAGTCCACACAGCAACTTGCAACCTCACACGAGCACCTCACACCCTCTCCCCGCACGCATCCTGCCCCAGCCACGTCCCAGCTCCCATCTCTAACCGGCTGCAGCCACCAAACCCAGCCCAAGCAGGACAGCCCAGCCCCCTGCATGGAGAAATGCTGTTTGGAGCCAGGCAGTGATTTACTAAATAGAAAAGTTCAGCTAATAAAAAGAGAAACAGCCCAGCACAGAGAAGCAGAGTTTGATGCTGCCCCAATCAAAGGAAAGCAAGCCCATTGCGGGCTGTGGAAAATCAATGGGACGTTATCACTTAGCAGATGGCTGAAAATACAGTAAAAAATAAGCAGCACCGGGAGAGTCCTTGGGAAAAGACCTGGCTGGGCATCAGCCACCCCCCCATCACATCCCCATCCCCACAGGGAGAGGCCAGAGCCTGCCCTGGCACCAGGGTAGGGTTCAAAAGTCACCTCCGAGCTGTCTCCTTCCCCAAAAACACACTAGAAAGCTCCAGCACCCACCTCTATCAGGTGCCCTGTTGTCACCAAAAACACAGAACCAGACGTCCCAGGGCAAACTTTGAGGTGCTGGGGGTGACCAGGGATCACCCAGCTCCACTAACTCAGTTACCCAAATCGCAGCACCTAGTGATTAGGCGAAGAGCATTTACCCTGCCGATTCCACAGGGCATTAAGGTGCCGCTGCTGCGGGCAGGGCTGCGCTTGTCGCAGGGTTCAGAGCATTGCATGACCTGGGACCTCCACACGAGCGTGTGTGGGGCTGCCCTGCCCCACGACGGGTCCTCATCCCCATGGGTGGGCTGCCAGAGGCAGGGAAAGGGCTTCAAGACCATCCTTGAACAGATCTGCCTGGACTTGCTGACAGGTTTTTAAATCGCTGCTGTTGAACCCTCCACCATCACAGCTCAAGGTTCAGGGGGATGTGAGGGACTGGGGCCATGCAGCACAGACAGGGAGGGGGTTGCACCCCAAGGAGCCCTGCAGAGCACCCCCAAAACCAGAGCAGCTCCATGGACACCTCCTCCAAATCCATCCAAGCAAGAAGTGCAGTCTATCCATAATCCACCCCTCCACCTGCCTTTGCCTCCACAAGCGAGCAGCCACAATGCTCAATCCCCTTTGGCCCATCGGAGAAAAAAAAAAAGCCATTTCCACCATCTCCCATCAGTCAGCAGTGCCCCAAACCTGAGCCCCCCACACCGGGGCAGCGGCTGGGCTGCAGGGTTTCATCTCCTCTCCCAGACTGGCCACCACTCTCCTCCCGGTGACATCCTCCTCTCGGTGACATCCAGCTGTCCCGACCAGCGGCTGATGGTCCAACTGCAGGGTGAAGCACGCTCGACCGGAGCGGCGCTTGCTCCTCGGCTGGGCTAATTGGGCTAATTAGCCTGAAGGTCTCCTGCACCAAGCAGCAAGCCAGGCTCAAATGCCCAGGGGCTGCCACTGCTCATTCCCACGCGTGGTCATCTGCAGGCACCAAGCACGGCCGCGGGGACGGTGGCCTCGTTAAGGCGCATCAGGTCATCGGCGTCCCTGTCCCCTCGTCCTCTCCTGCGAGAGCTCAGAGCACCTCAAGCCAGCCGGGCACCAAATCCCAGCCACAACCCTGATTCACTTAACGATGTTGAGGAAGGTCTGATCCACATTGGCGGGGGGGGGGGGGTCCAGGAAGTCAAAGCGGTTTACTGGCTTACGTAGGGCTCCCCAGTGGGGTCCCCAGCATCCAGTGGGTGCCACACCAGGGCAGAGCCCAGCACCCAGCACAACCCCAGAGCGGGGAGGGACGGACCCTCTGACAGCCCCATGCATCCAAGGAGGGCTGCACCAGCACAACTACCCCGTTGTCGGCGATTCTTCAATATTTTTCAAGCCAAAGCAAAAAAAAAATCCACAACAAAAAATAGTGTATGACAAAAAATATTCAGAGAGTTGCTCTGGCTGCAACACATTTACACCCCCCAGCTGCAGCAAGGGTGCAATGCTCCGCTCCCCGCTGCCTCCCTGCCTGGGATGGGGGGCTCTCCCCAGCCCCCTGCCCACCCATGGGGGGAGCAGACAGAGGGGTCCCCAGGCAGTGGGGTGCACCAGGGCATGGCAGACAGTGTCCCCACTCACCCATGGGTAACGGGACTGCCCAAAGTCCCCATCCCCCACCAAGCTGGGGCCACTGGACCCAGCTCAGGATGCTGCAGGGTACAGGAGGGACATGAGCACCCACCCACCCTTTTCCCAACATCCACAGCACTTCAGGGTGCAGGAAGGTCAGGAAACAACCAGTTTATGGCCAAACTATGGCCAGTTGGGAGGCTCCTTCCAGCTGTGAGTCTGCCAGGCACAGCAGGGTCACACACTGGGACCACCTGGCTCCACTGAACCCCAAATCTGAGGAGCATCACCCTGCCCACACCCCCACTTCAGAGCAAGCAGCTGCTCCAGCACCCCAATGGCCAGCTGCCCCCAGGAACTGCCCCCACACCCCCCTGCAGCCCCACAGCACAGGGCAGCAGGGGGAGCTTTGCTGTCCTGCTCCTGCAGCAAGCAGAGTGCCAGCACCCAGATTTGGGGTCTGGCAGAGGTATGCAGGGACAGAAGATGGGGACAGCCCCATCCTGGCTCACAGAGCATGCAGCTGCCACAATCCACATGGGCATTCACTGTCCAGCTGGGAGAAATTGGGGTGCAAAGCCTGAGCCCCTTAAACCTGCAGGAAGCCCAGGGGCTACCCCAGAACCTCTGCGCGCCCCCCCACCACCAGCTGCAAACCAGGGCTGCAACACCCCAGGCAGGACCCAGAGGAGCACAAAAACAGCCAGGGGATGAGCTGCAGCTCATGACTGCCCAGCAAGCAGGAACAACACTCCCAATTTAAAAAAAAAATAAATAAGCCAGCTCAAAAGGGCAGCCAATGCGTGAGCCCCCAGGTGCCAGCAGTAGCTCAGGGGGACAGGGCTGCCCCGCAGGCAGGGGCTCTGCCTTTGCTTTCCAGCAGCTGGAGCAGAGCTGGACTTTGGCTTTTGATCTGGTCACAGGGTGTAGAAGAAACCACTCCCAGGGCCAGGAAAGAAAACCGCTCAGGGAACACATACAGAAGTCCCTCCGGCACCTGCCAGCTCCACAGCCTTCCTCTTCCTCCCCAGAGATGCCCTTCACCCGGCGAGGAAGAGCAGGTCCCATGTCCCCAGCATGGACCCCTCCGGCCAGGGAAGGCCAGGGCAGAGCAGGCTGGCACCCCCATCGCCCCCACCCCATCACCCACCCACATCCACCCCAATCAGCAGCAGCTTCTGCCAGGCCACCTGCAGCGGAAAGAAAAAGCTCCATCTCCAGGACTTATTTATTTTAAGGCTGCCAACAGGAAGGCAATTAGCTCTGGGGAACTAATTGCTGGGAATCCTCCTTGCCCAGAGGGGAAAGCCTCAGTTTCCCCAAGCACGAGGGAGTGTGGGTCTCCAGCCTGGAACAGGAGAGCAGGATCCAAGGAAAGCTGCAAAACAAATCCCAAGCCATAGTCAGGGAGAAGAGGAGGTTTGGGAATCTTGACATTTAATCACGCAGTAACTAAAGGTTCCCAGACATGTCTAATAAGACAATTATAGTGCATGTTAATAATAGATTATTAAAAAGCTTATTTATGGAGGTTTAAGCAGGCAGATGGCAGGGCTGCGTCGATAAGGCTCTCCAGAGCCTGTGCTCTCTCCCAGCTCTGAGCATGCAGCAGGGATTTACCTGCCTCCGCCTCGCCAGCCCCTCGCACTTAACCCTTGCACAACCGCCAAAAGCAAAGCAGCAAATCCCTGGGGGCACTGCAGCCAGCAGAGGATTTTTATGGGGCGCTGAGGGCTCGCTCTCTGCAGAGAGAGGACAGGGTATGGGTTGCATGCCATGGAAAAGCCCCATCCCGGGTGCAGTCAGGGGGAAAACCAACATCAACAGGCAGCGGGGAGGTTGTCACTGCCAGGGCAGGGGTCAAAGCCACCAACAAGCATCTGCCTTTGTCTTCCAGGAAGCATCTTTGCTCCCCAGGGGCCCTGATCCTGCTGGCAAGCTCCTGGGGAAGCTGGAATGGGGCTGGTTTGTCTTAGTTTGGATAACAAAGGGAAAAATGTGCAGTGTGGGCCAGGAGGTGACTCACCCGGATCCCTGTTCCCAAGGCCAGGGCAGGTCCAAGCATCAGGAGGAAAAACACCAAACAGGAGGTTTGGAGCAAAAAGAAGGCAAAAATGATGCAAATACAACAGCAAGTCTTGGGGGGGGCAGGGAACAAGCATTGCTACCCTCCACCACAGAGCTGCGGATACGGAGCCAGAGGGACAGGTCCATCCAGGAGCATCAGAATCACTCGGAGCATCCCTAAATTCTGCTTTACTCCCACAGATGGTGAAGGTCCACCGTGCTCCAGTGCATGGAGAGGGGACGCTGGAGAGTCAAGGGCTTGGGACCAGGAATCCTCCATCCTGGGCACACTCAGGTACATCAGCATGAGTGGGATTTCCTGGAGTATCCCAGCACAGAAGCCTGAGGGGTGTCTGCACTGCCTGGGGGCTCTGGGAAAGACCATGGCACTCCCAGAGCATTAAAAACACACATGTAGGAGCAAGCAAGAGAA
Organism: Gorsachius goisagi; assembly: GCA_018403395.1. Taxonomy (NCBI): domain Eukaryota; kingdom Metazoa; phylum Chordata; class Aves; order Pelecaniformes; family Ardeidae; genus Gorsachius; species Gorsachius goisagi. Next base: position 6,526 of record BOSO01011384.1, on the reverse strand, counting down.
CAAGACTCTTCCCTGGCATGGCAGAACAGGCAAGAGGAAAAAAAAATCCAAGCCTGAAACAAGCTGACAAGGAAAATATAATGGTCTTGCACATTTTCTGTGCTTGGCAAAGGCAGGGTGGGGAGGAAAATGCCCTGGCATGGCAGAGCCCATCACCAGCCAGGTGGAGGGGAATAAACACCAGGCAAAGCACTGGGAAGAGCAGGATCAGGCACCAGAGCACGAGGAGAGCAGAAAACACTGACCCCATCCCCAGCACCCCGGGGCCAGTGCAGGGGGCTGCCAGCAGCATTCATCCCTGCAGCACCCGGGGACAGCCCCCAGCTCCTAACCCCCACCCAGCCCCTACGCTGGGATGCACAGACACAGCACCCCGCTGCCCCCCTTCCCCGAGCACCCCCCGTGACCCCCACTGATGAAGATGCTGCCGTTAACGGCCAAGGCAGGGGGACGCCAGGCAGATTTGTTCCGCTCCCCAACCCCAATCCCAGCCCCGGGGACAGCGTCTGCTCAGCAGTTCCCATTCACTCGACCGAGACAACGCAGCCACCGCAGGGTCGGATTCACCCGTGCTGCCTCCTGCCAGCCCGCAAGGGCTGTCCCGAGGGGTGACAGGACCCTCGGGTGGCCCCAGCCCTCCTGCCTGGCCCCCAGCAAGGGGGTCATCCAACACAACCAGCAGCCACCTCCCACAGCACCCCCCCAAATCAGTCCTGGTGCCACCAGAGATGCCACCAACCCCAGTCTGGGGCTCCCCGGTGGCACCAGTCTCTTAAGTAGAAGCTCCAAACCCAAATATTTTATTTGCTTAATTGCTGTTAACGCAGTCAAACCCAAGTGCAAACAGCTTCCGCATAATTACAGCGGGAGTGCCACGCAGCGCTGGCGGCTGCAGGCGCGTGTCCCCGACGCATGTCCCTGCTGCCAGCGCTGTCGGAAAACAGTCTGGGAGCACAGCAGTGGGATCACAGGCTGGGGTACACCTGGAGAGCAAGTTATTGCTGAAGTTTTCTGGGTGCAATACAGAGAAGCAGAGCTGCACCCTTTCCTAGCAAGAGAAGGCAAAAGGAGGAGGAAAGAGCTGAGCCTGCAAAAGCCACTGCCCCATGGCCCAGCCTGAAGCCCTGCGAGCCAGCCTGCTCCCAACCGGAGGCTTTTAGCAAGGGGAAAGGCTCCGTGTTTTATTGCAAAGAGCCCAAAGAGGAAAAGTGGAGCCAGCAAATCACACTGGTGACAACTCACAGGTCCCTGTCAGAGCCAGCCGACACCGCAAGAGCACAAGGGACCAGTGGGTTTGCAGGTTCAGCAAGCACCTCTAAACACCACCCTGCCCACTGCCCTCCCATAAAAGCAACTCAGGCAGGCACTGACAGCTTAGTCATTCCAAAATCTCAATGAATTGCAAAAGTTTGCACGCTCCGGGAAGGAGCAGAACATCCCAGGCTGGTGGGGAGGCTGCGACAGCACCACCCAGCTTCTCCCCCAGCTCAGCCACTTGCTCAGTGAGGTCAGCCAGTCACAGGCATGCTGTGCCTCAGTTTCCCCACTTGCAGAAGGGATCATGCTACACCCCTTCCTTGCAAAGGAGCAGCAAGAAAACCACTTGTCTTCCAAACACCCACAGAGCCAAGCAGCTGGTCCTCCCTGTGAGTGGCTTCGGGGTCTCCTGTGACCCCAGAGTACATGCAGCCAGCTTCAATATTTTCTTTACCAGCCTTGCCTGCCATGCAGCCCCAAGCCCCACAGGGACAAGCCAGGTGACATCCCCACAGCCAGCCAAGCCATGTCAGAGGAGCAAACACCAGGATTCATGTAAAAAGCAGCCAGCAGCGAGGGCAATAAACCTCGTTGGGAGTTGGAAGCAGACCCCTCGCCTCCAGCCAAACCCAGCCCGTCCGGCTCCACTGCGGAGCTGAGCCTGCTCTGCATCTACCAGGAGAAACACTGAAGTAAACATGCTCCTGATTTACACCAGGAGTGGGCTCGATCCTGCCCTTTGTAAATGCCATCTTGCAGCAAAAGAAGCCCATGGAGGGGGAGCCTCAACACAAAGCCCCCCCCCACTGCCAGCAGTACCGGGTCCCCGCTATCGTCCCTCCAGCCCCTCGCAGGCAGCTGCGGCTTAGCCATGACAGCCAGACACACACCTCAGGGCTGGGGAGCAGCACAGCTTAGGACCCCCCTCTGACACCCAGGGGGGACGATGAAGAACCCCCTTCCTCTGGCAGAGGACTCTGAGCTCCTCACCAGCTGCGTGCCTCAGTTTCCCTATTGCCTCCTTGCTCTGCCCTGAAGCACGGGGCTGCTCCATGCACAGAGCAGCATCTCCCCCCACCCCAGCACACAACTCCCTCCCCCCCCTAGTAAAATATGCCCCAGTAAAATACAAGCCCATTCCCTCCCCATCTCCTCCACCTCACATGAGCCATGGAGAGCCTCAGCTGCTTCACATTTCCCCCATCCATCATCATCCCCCCCTCCACACAGGTCAGCCTTATTTTGCCTGCTGCTGATGGGTGTCTATTTATAATTTTTGGAGAGAGGCCACTACCCAAAAAACCCAATGCATCAGCATGGGGACCGCATGCAGGTGAGCTGCTTTATTTTTAAGGTAAAGAAATTAAAGAACCAGGCAAAAATACACCTTAATGCACCAAGGCATCACCCAAGAGCTGGAAGCTGCAGCCTCGGAGCAAAGCACCAGCTCCCTTCTCCCCCGTGCCTCAGTTTCCCCTGCAAAAAGCACTCGCAGCCCCAGGTAGCACCTCGAGAGCCCCAAATTCACCCACTCCACAGCATCCAAGCCCCCCATCTACCACCCCCCCGGGGGTGGGGAGCGAGCTGTCCCCCTCTGCCTTCATCCCCTCCCCAGCCCCTGCTTGCAGGGTCAGGCCCTGCTCCTTCCCGGGGTGGGGGGCGCAGGTCTCACCACTAAAGTACTCAAGGGAAGGGGGAAAGGAGGAAAAAAAACTTGAAAATAAATTAAAAAATCGATCGGGCTTTGGTAAAACTCTAATTATATCCCCGTGACATAAAGAGAGCCAGGGGAGGCTGCAACCGGAGAGCGGCCTCGGCCGCCACCTGTTCCTCCCGAAGCGTCCCCAAAGCCCCCGGGACCCCCACCCGGGCCGAGCGCTGCTTGCAAATAAATAACCCGGCTCCCGCCGCCCCTCGCCCGGGGCTGCACCGCTCCGTGCCCCAGCCGGGCTCCCGCCGGCGGCGCGCGATGCCCGGGGCGCCATCCCCGCTCCTTCCCCCCGGAGCGATCAAACCCCGGCAGGGCCCCCCCGCTGCCACCGGGGGGAAGTTTTCCTTCCCGGGGGGCAGCGGGCGGAGGACGGACGGAGGTCGCCCCGGTACCGGGGAGCGAGGGGAGGCCGCCGGGCTCGGGGTGGGCTCCGCTCCAGCCGTGCCGACGCGCGGGGCGAGGGTGCAGCCGAGCCCCTCCGCCTGCCCACGGGCCGGGCGCGCTCCGGTCGCCGCCACCCCGGACTCGACGGCCGCTCGCTCGCCTCGAAGAAGCCCCGGCGACGGGACGGGCAGGAGCAGCCTTGCACCGGGAGCGCCGGAGCCCCCGCCTTGCCCCGCCGCGGGGGAGCGCCCCTCGCGCTGGCAAGCGCCCACAGCGCAAGCAGGGGCCCCCCCCCCGCCCCAAGCACAGACCCCTCCCCGGTGCCCCCGCTCCGTTCTTACCGGCGGGCGCCTCCGTGTCCAGCGCGCAGACCCGCAGGGCGAGGGCGAGCAGCAGCGCCCGGGCGCTTCGCATGGTGCGGCCGGGGCGGGAGGGGGCGGCGGGGGGGGCGGAGGGGCCGGGGCCGCCGCCGCCGCCTGCGGGCCCGCGGTTCCGGCGCGGCGGCGCAGCGGGGCACGCGCGCCCGCCCCGCGCCTCAAATAGCGGCGGCCGCGCGGCGGCGGCTCGCTCCGCCCTGACGTCAGCGCCGCGCGGGCCCCGCCGCCGCCGCCGCGGGCAAGCCGGGGGCGCCCCCTGCTGGCCGCCGCGCGCACGCGCAGCCCCGGCCCCGCCCCCGCCTCCGCCCGCGGCGGGGTTTGGGGGGGAAGTCCCGGAGGCGGCGGGGGGTGCGCGGCTATGGCGGGGGGGGGGTCCTGGGAGCGGCGGGGAGGCTGTCCGGGAGCGGCAGCTGCGGGGGGTGCGCGGCGGCGGAGCTGGCGCCGGTTGAACGGGGGCGGGTGGGAAGGGGGGACCCTGGGTGCAGGAGAGAGCACGGCTGCGGGGGGGTCCCGGTTCCAGAGGAGTCCCCGGCTGCAGGGGGGTCCCTGGTTCCACGGGGGGTTCCCGGTTGCAGAGGGGTCCCCTGCTGCAGGGGGGTCCCCCGTTGCACGGGGGTGCACGGCTGCAGGGGGGACCCTGTTTCTAGAGGGGTCCCCGGTTGCAGGGGGTTCCCCTGCTGCAGGGGGATCCCCCGTTGCACGGAGGTGCACGGTCCCCAGTTGTGGGGGGAGGCGGGGGTCCCTGGGTGCAGGGAGGACTCCCTGGCTGCAAGGGGGTGCAAGGCTTTGAGGGGTGCCTGGCTGCAGGGGGGTGCCTGGCTGCAGAAGGGTCCCCAGTCGTGGAGGGGGTGTCACCAGGGGTGACAGCTGGGGGGTCCCCATCAAGCCAGAGTGGTTCTGGGGGGTCCCCGGCTGCAGAGTGGGTGCTGGGAGGCGGCTGTGCAGGGGGTGCCCGGGGTGGGCGGCAGTGGGAGCTGCGGGTGGGATGGGTGCACCCAGTGCGGGGCTCCTGCACCTCACAGAGCTGAGCAAAGGGGGGTGACACCCACCCCAGGGCGGGCTGGTGGGTGCCCCATGGGGGGGTCGCCAGCACCCAGCACCCATGGGCTGTGCCCATGGCTGCTCAGTGCGGAGCTGGGGCAGAGCACGGTCCCCACGGGCTGGGTGCTGGGGGCAAAGGCCCTGCCACTGCTTGGGGACGGAGGCTCCTGCCCACCCCAGGGCGTCCTCAGACCCCAAAACCCCCCTGGTCCTCTGCCACTGCCTACCGTGTCCCCCGCTGGATGTCCTGGAGGGACAGGGCGCTTTCTCCCGCAGGATGGTGACACGGAAACTTGGACAGGGCTGTATGGTGGTGGCAGTGGCACAGGGGACCCCCTGTGACCCCCAGCAAAGCCACCATCCCCTGGGGTGGGACAGGGGTGACGGAGGGAGGGAGGTGCAGGACATAATGCAGAGAAAGCCTCAGGGAGAAAAACCCAAAAAGGTGTAAAAGGAGGAAAATCTCCGGCCCTTTCCCTGCCGGGACCGCGGGGCGCAGGCGCAGGAGGAGGCACAAAGCCCTGGCAGCCCCCGGGTGTCCCCGCCAGCGGTGCCAGCGGGGATGAAAGGCGCCTTGTTCGCCGACATCCTCTCCGGCCCTATTTCTGGAGGAAAATGTTTTTCCAAAGGTTTGGGGCAAGGAAGGGGGGAGCGCTGCATCAGCTTTCTGGCGTGAGCCGTGCTCGGGTCACCCAGCCCCGGCTGCGACTCCGGGCTGGGAAACTGCTTGGGCAGAGGAAAACTTGGAAAGCGAAGGGAACGATACCACAAAATATTGGGAGTTTTTTCCCCAAATCACGCAGGGAGAAGCCCCCGCATTAGCAGCACCCTGTGATGACACAGCCCTGTCCCACAAGACCAGGCAGCACCCAGCGGCAGCACCGGGGCGGGGGGGCTGGGAACGGGGGACGGTACCTGGGTGTCGCTGAGCCCCGTGAACCCCCCCGGGAAGCTCCCAGCCCTGGAAGTGGGACAACGCCACCCACCAGCGCCAAAAACCTTCATCCAGGTTCAGCTCATCCGCAGGCTGCTGCTGCTCCGCTTCCCCACGTCAGGCTGGCTTATTTATTTGGGGTCTAATCCAGCCCTGGAGAAACACTTGCTGGGAAAACCGGGGAGGACAAACCACCCCTGGAGCCGATTCTTGGGGGCCAGGCGAAGGACCGGCACCCCAATAACGACTGCATCGATGAAGGGAGGCCATCACTGCTGCGGTTTTAATCCCAGCCCCGGCCGCATCGTCTCAACTTCATTTCAAAGATGAATTTTTCCTGGGTGCTGAAGAGCTTTTTGCAGAGTAAATCACGGCAGGCGCTCCCCAGGACGGGAGGATCGCTTAATTTACTGCACGCGGAAAACCCGGGATGCACCGGCTAAATCAGAGCTAAAAATAGCAGCCTGTTTCCCAGGGCCTTCATCCCCCAGGGAGGAGGAGGAGGGGAGGAAGGCTACAGGGTGGGGGTTGCAGGGGTGGTGGGTGGTGGGTGGTGGGTGGTGTCTGTGTTTGGGCCAGCCTGGGAGCGTGGTCCTGCCCCAGGGACAGTCCTGTCCCCATGGCTCCATGTGTGTCGTGTCCCCTGCCCAGAGCCCCAGCGTTGGTGCAATCGGAGCAAAGGAATCTGCTGGGTCTGCTGCACAGCCCCGGGGACACTGCACAGCCCTGGGGACACTGTACAGCCCTGGGGACACTGCACAGCCCTGGGGACACTGCACAGCCCTGGGGACACTGCACAGCCCTGGGGACACTGTACTGGCC
>BOSO01011382.1:6831-21766 GCA_018403395.1 Gorsachius goisagi | reverse complement strand
ATTCCACTCACTGTCCCCATCTTCCAGCTCAGGAGGCTGCGTACCCTGGGGATAACTCGTCAGGCATCACATTTCACAGAGCAATAAAAGCTCTTCAGAACTCAGTAATAGTCGTGTATTTCCCTCCTTCAGCCCCTATTTTCTGTAGCTGTTAGTGGCATCATGCATTTGGAAGAAGCTGGTCTGTGGGTCCTGAGAATGTATGCCTCATTTAAATGCACAAAAGGACATGGTTTATGTTTTCTTTCTTTAATGTTAATTGCACTGATTGATATAACAGTGGTATTCATGTGTTGTATTCTCTTTCCCTACCTCCTATAAGCCGTGGAACTCCAAAAAAAACCCAAAAAACCAACCAAACAAAAAAACCTGAGATGAGACACCAATGGTAACATTGTAGAAAAGAAAAAATCTGGGGAAAAATGGGGAAAAGCTGTTGGTAGTTTTTTCTTTCAGTCATTCCTGATAGTAATGATTATTTTGCTATGTTCCAGCTCTTGTCAATGTGAAACATAAAATAGGTTGACTTTCAACTTTATGCAGAAATCCTGCATATTAGATAAAGCCAATAACTTCATTGCTATTAAGAATAATATTAGGTTTTATCAGTAAGATGAAATAATCAACGAAATTTTTATCCAGAAACATATTTTTCCCTCTTATTTGGTATATGAACATTTGTATACACATACTGTATATGTCTAGATCTCTTTTATTTGATGGGTTCACTGAAGACTCAGTGATTTTTGTCTAAGATCCAGAAAAACAAGAATTGTTGTACCTATTTATCTGAGATTACATACAACATTTTGCTATTGCAAAAGAATCTTTAATGCCCTTAAAAGACTTGTTGTATTCCTCTCTTTCCATACCCTTTATTATTTAAATTTGTGCTTAAATGCTCTACATTTTTTAGTGCTTCTTTTGTGTTGAGGTGATTACAAGAAGATCCTGAAATTCTTATTTCCATCCTTTTAAATAACCAATAGGTAGCAATTAGTTAATTTTTTTGAAGACCAAGAGGTATCTGTGTTTTCCAGCTGACTATATAGGCAAAAGTTCTGAATGTCAAATGCTTTACTCTGAAGGAGACAGAACTACACTTCTGAAAAAGAAGCTCTGAAAACTTAACAGGAAAATTCCTTATCCCTCTCAAAAAATAGCTGAAAACTAATCAGATTACTGCCGTACTCCAACAGCCCTTTGGAATGCTGAAGACCTTTTTGCACATTAATGTCTGTTCTATGTTACTGCTGCAGGTACTGAAATGTTATTACCATGTAATGTGTAGAAATGCCAGAAATCAAAGTGTATCTAAAATTGCAACAATTTTGCAAGGTGGTCCACCAGGCTACTGTGATTAAGGTATAACAATATTTGGGGTCATTCATACATAAAAAGAAACTTTTTCCTACAGGGCTTAGAATAAGTATGAAATAAAAGTATCTCCCAATGGTAATGATAAATTGGCAGATATGTAAATGTCAGGAATACAAGAAGATAAAATTCCATCAACCCAGAAACAAAGTTGAAAAAAAAAAAAATCATGTAAAGTCTCATTCCTGAAATATCCTCTTGTGACCAAATGGGTTTGCGGGTTTAGCGGAGCAGGATTTAAAAAAAGACAGGAAGTTAGAAGTGATGGAAAAAATGTATTTGTAATAAAAAACAAACAAACAAAAAACCCCAACACAAGACCCCTGAGCCCCCCAAAACTATCAAGCAGAAACTACAAGTAAAAATGCTGATGTTTGATCTTTGGAAGTGGAAGAGATCTCTTTACCTTCTAAAGTTTCAAGGTTCTCTTCCTTTATTGTTTTTTCACCAAGAAGGAACATTTGGCTTTAAAGAGCAGAACTGGGAAGTGAAAAGATATTCAATTACTTGTCCTTTTTGTTTCTTTGGCTTTTCCTGACTGGAAAGCTTAATTCTTACTGCAGAGAATCACCATAAAAAAAATTATTTGGTATATTACAAACTGAAGAGTTACGACTCTTAGAACCAATTTTTCAAACACAGGCACCTACACTGGGCATATAAAATGTTTCTGCACCCTGATTTGATAGGAACACTTTAGACACCTGTTTGAAAATATGATCCCAATTAAAAGCTTGATGGAAAGCTGGCTCTACAGTCTGACAGCAGAGAATTTTTTTAGTTACCACACCCCCAAGAAGCTCCAATGCAGGACTGCTGCTCTGAAAGCTAATGGCCCAAAGCCTATTCAACTCAATGGGAGACTTTTCAATGACTCCATTAGATTATTGGATTAGGTTCAAAAGCTTAATTTAAAGGTCTTTCATGACAGAATTTCACTCTAGTGACAGCATTATCCTAAATTCTGGTGTTCCCAAAAGCAACAACCCAATATTCATTCAAGCATCTGAGTTGATGTTAGCTGCTACAGATTTCAACTCCAGAACATAGAGATTGTCCCACCTGGCAAATGCTGATTATTATGTTATTCTCATCCCCAAAGAAAAGCTCTATATATACAAAGGCAAAACAGTTCTTTTCACTCTGATTGCTGAGTAACAGCAATTGCGTTTCATATGGGAAATATTTTATATCTAATGTATGTGAACAATTATGTACACCATGCCAATTATTAGTTAGAATGTGCATCATTTAGCATGTGATCCTGATGTATCACACGGTTAATATAGGCATATATAAAATGAAAAATATGAAATTAACAAAAAAGTAGCCCACTTCTGACAGTAAGCAAAACACAGAACTTCCAGCTCATCAGGTATTATCACATTTCAGTACCTGTTATTGTTGTTTAGGGGCTAGAAGCTGACACACCAATGTTTTTCACTGAACAGATATTCATGCAAAAAAAAAAGGTTCCAGATTCTGAAATATGTAGGTTTAAGGTCTCAATCAAGATGAAAAAAATTCAGCATTCCCAAAGCTCTTGTTTTCTGTCCATTCAAAAATAAGCACAGGTATTATGGAAGCTGAGGTTTGGATCATCGTTCTCACATACAGAACAATTCCTTGAAGATTTGCACTTCCCAGGGGGAATGTAGCTATCATTCCAGCAGGGCCCACATGTTGCCTTGTGGGAACTGAAATTTGAGAGCTGAATGGCATTATTATTTCCTGTGCAGAGCTTTCTAATCCAGCCCTATCTGCTGTAATCCAAACAGCTGACCAAAATAAATCTCTTCTGTCTTCTGAGAAATATGTTTCTCAAACAAGCCTGGCCTATAGGGAAGCAGATCTAATGAACTGTGTTTTGCTTAACCACTTTGAAACAAAATATTTCTGGGAAAATAATAGAATTTAAGTGAAAATTCTTTCAGTGGAACCAGCATCAAAAGTCAAATCTGCACACAGAGAATTGGGATGGGGGGAAATCCTAAGATTTGCTGACATGCCATATCCATGATTTAGTCCAACAGTTACGACTATAATCATACCTCTAGGCTGTGGCAGAGCATGCTGTGCAGCTGAGAAATGAAAAAAATTCTCATCTTTAAATTTCCTTTCCTTGGGCCAGTTTGCCAGTGTAAGTTAGATCATTCTCTGATGACAGACAGCTATAACCCCTGGAGGGTCAAGAACCCTAACCAAAAGTTCATGGAAGTCCACATGAGGGTTTGCACTGACATCACATGCTTTTGGTTTGGACAGCTAAACCCCAGAGAGAGATGGATGGTGAAAGAGTTCAAAAGTAGCTTAGAAGAGTTCCACGTTGCAGAACTGTCTTCTCCAGTAGAGATGCAAAGCACTGACCCCGCCTCCCAAAATTTGGTCTTCACATAAGCTCTAGCAATTTAGAAGAATTACAGGAAGCAATGAAAGAGGAAGATGGCCAAAGGAGAATGTATTTATTTCTACAGACTACTGATTTCCAGCCTGCAACCCAATCTAGACCTATACATCAACTGAATCTAAAATACGTCTGTCTGGTATCTGCCAGGAGGTGCTCTTTCCATCTTGTTCTGTTCTACACCCTGTTCATCTTAGTTTACAATAGAAAGGATTAAAAGTAGGAAAAAATAATGGTTTGGGGTAGCAGAAGTAGATTGCCTAGGTTTGGGACACACCTGTCATGAAACAGAAACAGAAAGAAGTCTGCAAGTAGGATCCATGTGAAAAACCTAGCCAGTTCATTGTTTCTGAAGGCTGTAGTAATTTGGTTGCTATTGTTCTAGAAATTCTTATCCAGTGGCAGTACTTGTAATCTAACACAGGCACAGTCACATCTGGCAATGCTGCCTGGCCAAAATCAACACCCACACGGAAATACCCCTCTAAAGAAAACAGTAACAGTGATATATGGTAAAAACATTACTGCAGAAGGGCAAGTAGGAAATACCTACACTAATGATTTCGATCAACTATTTCTCGTGAGCCTCTTGCAACTGTATACCAACTATACTATACGGGCCAATTACCAGATGGTGCTGTGAGAAATTAAAACCTTTAAAAGAAGAAAATACATGATTTCATTATTTTAAGAGACACGTATATCCAAAGCAGTAGCTCAACAGAATATGCAGAGTGAACCTAATAAAAGGAAATCTCCTGATGTTGAACACTCAGTGCAACACCGATATAATTCTCATTTGCTTTTTAATATCATATACACACGTAAACACAGCATGTTCTCAGACAAGTATAGAAGTACGTTGAGAATAAAAGTACATCTGGTTTCTTAATAAATTAGAAGAATAAGGAACTCCTTTAGGAAAAAAAAAATAATCAACAGAAAAAAGACCTTGCAGTCACTCTTAGATGTCAAATACCATTAAATACAACTTTGTCTGTTGCTGGAGAAGATAAAAGCTGTATTTAAAAGCCTTGCCAAAAATGTCCTTTTCAGTACTAATTAGCATCAATGGTCAAAGCCGCTAGAGCAAAAGAAGAACAGAGAGAGGGAGGACAAGAGAAATAAGTACCATCACTGACACTAACAGGATTTTTTTAAGCTTTGTCTCATGATACATTAAAGGATATTTTTCTTTTAATATAATGTCCTAAGCTTACAAGTGCTATGAGCAGATGCCCTTCTCAAGCTGCTCTAAAATCAAGTCCAACAGCACACAAAGAAAAGCCACAGCAGAAACTGCCTCTTCCTAGAGTTTCCCCAGACAAGAAATTTGCAGTTTTATTGCATAAAACGAAACAGAAACCTCCTTGTCATGTTTGAGAGCGTTTTGGGTTCCTACTTCAGGACTGTTCAGCCCACACCCCAGATCACAGGGGAAAGGCTAAAGCACAGTTAAAGAGCCTTGCAAAGAGAATGAGTCCACACAACTGCGTTGCTTTTGTCTTCACGCTTTTTTACAGGCACATGAGCTCTATAGATTCACACAGTGGGGAATCTCACTGTTGCAGCAATCACATTCATTGAGAATTGCCGTGGATGTATTTTTGTTTGCTTGCTTTTTCCAGCTTTGACTTTGCAAAACAGACGCTTGTTAACAAATGAAAGCATTAGAGGTCAAGAGATGCAGATGTTTCTCATGTTTCAGAGTGGAAAGCAGGTTATCATGTCTGTTTTACCATGTTGCAAAACCAACTTGATCTTATCTTTTGGAAGTGCTGGTTGTCAGCTTGTGCACTTGTCTCCCTTTTCTCTGCTACCTCCAATGCACCTGGCACAGCTTCAAAGAAAAAAACAAAAACCAAAACACCACACCAAAAAAGCCCCAAACCTCTTCACTTGCATCATCACCCACATTTCATTTTCATTCCTTTCCACGGTTTAGTTTCTTCCAATACAGTGCCTGCTAATTTCTCATTCACACAAAGTTAAGTCTGGAGCAATTGAGAAAGCAGTGCAGTTATATAGGTATAATAAAACATGAGAATTCCTATATTTCATAATTACCGCTAACTCAAAATATGGGTCAGAACCTAAAAACTGATTAGCCCCTTGAGCTTTTCATGTCTCTTCTTGTCATGAGTGACATGACAGGGCAAGAAGAATAAACAAGCCTTCCCCCTCACACTCAGCATACAGGCAGCCTGGGGCACTGAAGCCCTCTGTGCATAGGCTAGAAACAGCATTGGCATGATAGCTACACCAGCTTTCCAAACCTAACCTGTCATTATGTTTCAGTCCTTTTTATGGGGGATCCTCTTTCACATTCCTTTCATGCTGACTTCATGCCCTGAATTCCCTGAATTGGTGCTAAATGCTTGAACCAAACTTCCCAAAGATGAAAGCCTAGTTTGTCCTCAGCATCCTGCCGGTGTTTGGATTTATTACTGGAACAATCATCAAGAGTGCAAGCCATGTAGCAGACTTGAGATATAGGCATCCTGCTATTATGGACAGGATCTCTATGTGATCATTTTAGACTGCTTACCTAGTAACTGAACAGTCGGAAATGGTTTTACTCCCTATCAGTCTAGTATGAGAATCAATGAGTTAATGATGAACGTTGTTCAACTACTGTGTCACATTGTGTTTGGCATTTCAACTGCCTGGATGTCCATGCAAATAAAAAAGTGGTTTTCCTTGTATTCTGAAACAGGGTGTTCCAAAGGTCCAAGGGACTGTTTTTAGGAAATGATCTTCAGTGCATGCAGTGCAATAAAGCCAGTCTCTTCCCATGTAATGACAACTAGAAATGACCAACTTCAGCATTCTCACAGCAGACAAACACAGTGAGGCACAGCATGTGAACAGGCACACGTTTGCTAGGATGCATCCAAAATAATTGGGGGTCTAGACTGCATCATCTAACAAGCCACCATTTGGTCAGCTCAGGTCTATATTAAAATATGTACAATAGCTGACAGATAGGGTATATTTTACAATAATGGCAACAGTCCTGGGTAAATAATTCCATGGCTTCACAGGCTAATTTCTAGAATAACCACCAGGATATCTTTTGTAAAGGGAAGACTTAAGAGAGCCTTGCATTATAACCACATCTGTACATTCGTTCAAAGAAAACCAAAATAACCAGAAAGTGAAAACGGTCCTACATTTTTTTCAGTTCTGAACTACATGTAGAATACTTATCTAGGATATTGAAATGTTATGTTAAAATATGTTTCTCAAGTTTGAGGCATGCTTACATGCACATATTACACATACTAATTAAATCTTCCACTCAATCCCAAATATGAAAATCAAAATGCTAAGAAAGAAAATTAGGTTTGTTTTGTTAAGACAGAAAAAATTATTTTTACCTCAAAACAAAAAATTACTGCTTGAACAAAAGTTTATGATATTCTTTATTTCATTTATTGTAAGTAACTGAACTCTGCAACTGGTTTGACAGGAAATTATATTATTGCTTGATGTTAATTTTCTCTTAATTATTAATATCATTCCATTGGGCACCTCCTCCTTGCCCCAGAAGGCATAGCTACAAGGAATTCAAACTGTTGTTAAGCAAAGTGAATACCCCATGGAAATCAAGCTGGCTCATACTCGTCTATGGGAACTAGAGCCTCAAATTGCTGAAGGTTAGTCTGTATAAGCAAGTTCATCCCACATGGGATGAGGAGGAGATGAAGGTCAGCAAAGAACATCCAGTTATTTCTCTGTAAACATGTTTTGCTTCACATCTAAAGTTGCGACTGGGAAGGGCTGGATGCAACACAAGAGGAAGAAATAGGAAGGCAATACGAGATTTTTCTTTCCAGCATGTTTCATGCAGTCTCAGAAATGCTTTCTGACAGCACGTCATGTGTTGAAGAGGAATTCTTCAATGTGCAATCAGCAAGGGGGTCTCTGTAGATGCAGGTTGGCATATGGTATCTCAAATTTCTCGGTGACAAGTGGCATGTTAGCAGAGCAACAGAGTAGCAGGGAAAAAGACATTTTGCTAATCACTCCCTGTTGCCCACACCCTCAGGCAGAATCATATTGCTTTATGCAGATGAGCTCATAACAGTTTCTTCAATTTAGCTTTTATATAAAAAAGTGCCAGCTCCTAACGCTATGTCAACAGGCACCCGAGGGCCTTCCACTTTACATTGCAAGTGTATTACTATTTAAAGATGAGCTTTTAGCTTAACATCATTGCTTGCCTTCAGAGTTTAATTACCGCCCTCCCCATGAGGCCCAATGAGCCATCCACTCCTCCCACGGGAGTTCTGCCTGGCAATGATCTTTAACTAAATAAGTAAATGCCAAATAAGCACTTCTTAAAGATGCAGTGTCTTGTTTTCTGCTCGGCTTTGAAGCCTGCAGAATCCAGCCTCTGATTTGCATCTCACTGGCAGCAAGGCATGCTGAATTTAGAGGTCTCAGTTATAAATCTCATCTCTGATTTAAACTAGAAAGGGGATTTAAACAACGGAAAACTTTCTTCCTTTGCTGTTTCTTGTGCTCAATTGTCCTACATCATTACCTATAGGCAGACATAAATCACTGAAACAAGAGCCTTTTGTACCCAGTTACACCATCTGTGTTTTATACAGCTACAGCACTCTAGACAGCCTGCATTTGCTACAATACTTCTCGAAATTATCGTACTTCTTTTCACCACCTCTGTCTGAAATAGAATAGTAGCATAACAAAACAATGAATTCCCTTGAAATAGATATCCAAGACTTAAAACAGGTCAACATAGATGCACTTAACAAGTCAAGACACTGGGCAAGACACAGAGGCTAACAGGCTCAACAGTGACCATAGAAACAGGATTTTAAACAGGCTTTTCTCTTAAAGAAGGAAATAACAAAAAATGGCACAACCAGATATTATTTCTGAGAGACAGCAGTATTACAAAGCAGCTGCAGACAGAAAAGATGACCCTAGTTCTTGGAAACCTACACCCAAACACACAGGGGCACCCAGCACTCAAAAAAAGCCAGTGAGAGATGAATAAACAATAATCTAGGACCCAGCATACATCCTTGCAACTGCCAGTCACTCAGCAAACCAAGAAACAGGGAGGAAAACAGCACTGCAAAACAGCAAAGAGCTGTGCAAACACCATGAAGGAGACATGATGCATACCCTCCTTGCACCATCTACACTTCAAAGCAGCATACGCAGCTGTGACTGAGATGGAAAGGAATGGACCAGGTGATCTGCTTCACCTTACTTCTCTGCTAACAGGAAAATAACCCACTTCTGGCATATCCTACTGGAGTAGGAATCACGACACTTCATTACTTCCAAAGGCCTAGACATTGGCTGTGGTTTCTACGGTACTGTTCAGTGCATGCTGCAAATGATACTGTGAGTGTCTCCCTGGGATTTGTGCCTGGCTTCAGAAACAAAATTCAGGCTCTACCGTCAGAGTGGCTTTAAAGAGCGGGTCTGAACTTAAAATGAAACTTTTCAGCATATTGTTATATAAACATAATGAGTTTTTTGTAACAATTGCAAGAAAGCACTTTCTTCCACTCTGTTACAGAATATAAAGTCTCTAATTACAAAGTTCTGGACTAAATAAAAGTACTTCCATTTAACACAGAGAGGGTAAAATACTGTTTTGTTTGTGCATTAGGTTGGAAAACTACACATGCTTCCAAGCAAACCAGAGTTCACAACAGATTCACCATCTTCAGAAGGAAGCAGAAAGCTACAGTTTCTTGCAGGCTCTCCATGAATTATGGATGTGCAGTTATGATGGTAGCAGGCCTCCGGCAACATTTTGCTATAATGTTATTTTTCCTCTTTTTGATTTTCCATTATTTGTACTTATAAGGAAAGTTATCAAGCATCAAAAACAGGAATGTCCTTAACATAGTTACTGGCTCTCTGAAGGTGTGATTTGTAGTTGAATGAAACTGGTTCTTCCTCATCTTTAAGCTTCTATTTTTATATTGTGTTCCAAGAGCACCTGAGTGTCTTACAAACATGAGAATTCCTTCTTTTTAAAACACTAACTAAAATGAAAACTAAGCACACATTTCTTCACCTGTCAACTCCCAAGCATGTTGCAGGGTTTGTTTAGTCACTGTGGCAAAGCAAAGCCAGGCAAGTGGTTTTCTTTTTTTTTTCCCCTAGACAAAATCATTCATAATCATTTCAGGGGAAGGATATGGCTACCTCTTTCTGTACGCAGTTTTAACTCTGAATCACCATTTTGAAACAACATAAATGTACAGGAATTATGTTCAAGCACAGACTCTGCCCATTCATTTGAGAAACTTCTTCACTGGCTTGACCAGATTTGGAGAATGGCACCATAACAGGTGCTCTGTTACCAGTACACTTCTTTGAACAAGACAGCTAATACTAACAAAGTTATCCAGGTACGCGGATCCTGGACACAGATCAGCCATTGCATCTGCCCTCAATGGCATACAGTTTTGGAATAAAATACTGAATAAAAATAAAATATTTTTTAAAAATGTTTCTCTTGAGCTGGATGTCCTTTTAGGTTTCTATTTGACTGTGTTACTGAAGGGACTAATTTGTGCAAGTGTGATCTCTGTTGGCCTGTCTATGGTTAAACAGTGTGGCACCTCCTCTTTAAGCAAGGGAGCAAGGTGAGAGTGAAAGACTGGAAAAACACTGGAAGTGAGGAGTAAATAGATGCTGAGGATCTCTTTGTGGGAACAGAAGCGAGAGAGACCACTACTGCAATGACTATGAAGGGAAAGGTGACTTTCCTCACTTTGCGTGTGTTCGTCCCTGGAGGTAAGGGCAGGAACGCTGCAGCTAGCAGGAATGCCCAAACCAGCGTGGAAGCCAGCAAGAGACCTTAAACCAGCCAAGCTAGAAGGACAGGAAAGCAGAGATAGACTGCCGCAACGGATAACTGCTGCTGCAGAGCAGCAGTGAAAGCTTCCATATTTTCTAGACTTTAAGCACCTGTCAGCGTGGAGAGCTGCCAGGAGAGGGCAGAGAGCAGGGATCCTCCATCACAGCTTGCTCAAAATGGTCTTGGCTGGGTTGCTGTTTATCTGCAGACTATCCTCTGCTGACTCCTTCCCTAAGCAACTTCTTGCTCCTCACATCCAGAAGCAGTCAAAGGGTTAATTGGGTCTCACATGTTATTAAATCACTGATTTTAAAAAATTTAGAACAGCATCAACAAAACTCCTCATATTTCAATGTTGCAAGTTAAAACCCCAAGTAAATTCACATCAAATATTCCCTTAAATTTGGTATCCAAGCATTAAAGAATCAGATCTTGGATGAAATGTATATGAAACATTGCTGGTTTTAGCTAAAAAAGCCTCACAAATTTGCTCCATTACAGCAACACTTCTACCAAAGGGCAAGCATATGTTTCACCAAAAGAATGTTTTGAACATGAGAACTAATTCAGCATCAGCTTCCACCACCTCCTCACATGGTACCCATCAGGCCCAAGCAAAATACAGTCTCAAGCAAGTTGCACTGAACATGTATGCAATGTGTATGCAACGTCCTACTAATACAGCAGCATTGGTGTGGTTCTTGTTGACACAAAAGCTCTTGTCTTGCCAAACGTTACAGAAGGCTTAGGGGTCAACACAGAAACAGTGACTGGCACTGTACAGCTGCTGTAAAATATAGCCCCGTCAGTCAGGAACCACACAGAGGTCATTACTCACATATCTTTTAAAATGATCTGGCATGATATTCTCCCTGAGTTTGTACAGTTATTTCATCAGGGCCAGAAGCTACCTATACTAAATATGCAACTCTGGGATCATTTTCTGCTAGGAAAGAGGTGCCATATTCCACTATTTTAAAGTTTGCTAGATGTTCTTCCAGTAACAGTTCAACTAGCAGCCACAAATTTAAATATTCACAGAGCATGGTGAGGCCCAACATGGATAAAAATATAGAAAGGTTGTTACTTGGACCCTCATTTATTCCATTCCTCCTCCCTGCTAACTTTAGACACATAACATTGGGAATCACTGACTTCCAGCATCATTGACAAGCTGAAGGTACATCCAAACTTCAGGACATGTCTTACGTGGGGTGATTTCCTTGTTGAAAATGCTGTTTTCACTCTATCAGCCCAACATGCGAAAAAGACCAAGGCAAGAATATTGGTTGAAAGGAGGCAGAGGAGGACAGGGCTGTTTGCAGTTAGAGGAGCCAATAGTCAGGGACTGGACTTCTTTTAACAGCCTAAAATCTCTATCTTATAGACTCATGGCAAAGGTGATATTTGAAACCTATCAGGAGCTCCCATCCAGCTTTGAAACAGTTAAAATTATTACACAGCCTTAAAACTTACACGTTTGCTCATGTCTGTGTTTTAAGAAGAGACAGACAGAATTTCCTAAAAAGATGTTGGCAAGTGAATCATTCTGGGAGTCTTCAGCTAATTTCTCCATATTAAATAATTATACTGAAGAGTTTCCCACATGTTACCCTATTTCTTGACAGTGGTATTCCAACTGTAAAATCAAACCTCCCCTATGTCAGAAGACCCTTCCTGCATGGTTAAGTGAAAACAGCAAGTTATGTCACAAGTAGCACAAACTGAAGAGCTGGATGCTATAATACAGTCTTCTTACAGATTTACTCCTTCACTAAATATGATAATGGTATTATTTTATATACATGCTGTAATCACTGAAATATGTCAGCTATCTGTAAACGAGTATTAAAGATCAGATAAAAACAGATTTCTTATGTTTCAGACATGGATTACTGTTAAAATCCAACCCGGAAATTGAAGCAATCCTAAGCATCTTTTTTTATCAGCATTACAGCTCCAAACCATCTGTACTTAATTGTAAGACAACAAATTGTCTAAAAACCAGTGAGGATTAAGCAGAGAAAGCTTCTTATGGACTGTTTATATTAGAGAAATTTAAAGACTGCTAAGATCACAGCACTTCTTGTGTACTTGTTTTATTTCGGTCAAGTCCCTGTGTTTATCTTCTTCTAAAATGGAAATACATACAGCATGTTGATCGTTGCCACAGCATCAGTAAGAGGTTTATCAGGGTCTTAAACTTTGATGAGAAATCCACTGCTAGCTTAAGAACTTGCTGACATTTACTCCTACAGTTCATGCTGGGCAAGAAGACTGACTGCTGATCTCCAGTGATCCACTGACTTCCAAAACTGGAGAAACTGGGTCAGTAGAGTAGGATGGGAGGCATTTTGCATACGAGGCTTCACATACAGCAAAGCAAATAATCTCATTTATGCAGAATGAGGAAGAGAGATTTGGTTACGTCTGGGTGGAAGGGGAGATATGAAGATATTGATCACCAAAAGGGTCACCCAAGCACAGACCCTTTGGTGTGAATGGCATTATGCCAATCTCCCCCTGATGAATACCTGCAATATACTGAGCAGCTCCAAAAATTTTTCAAGTGCCATGCCCATTCAGCTATGCCTGCATTCTTTTTAATTTATTCTATTTGCTAGCCATGATTTGTTTCAATCACTAGATGGAAAGTAATATTATGCAATTAAATAACAATTCATGAGATGAATAAATAACATCTACCAGTCAAAGTCAGCACTTTGCCTACATGCCAACTACAGTACTCTTCACTAAAACATCACTTGCTGTATCTTCCAAAGAAATCTATATCTGCAGAAGAGAAAAACCTGCACACCTGCCAACAGCAACTTCCTTTTGGGGTGCTTTCTTCATGCCTTTAAGCTCCTCTTTTAATTCTTTTACTCTCTTAAATCTCTATTTTTTCTCTTTGCAAACTTTACCCCTTCCTTTTTCAGATCCAGTTATCTCAGCTGACCACAGTACTTATCATCCTTGCTGCTGCTTACCTTCTCCCCATCCATTCTTTAATATTCTATGTAATCATTTTCATAAAAAAGAAATGCTGCAAAACTGAGAAAGAGAGCAGAAAATGCACTGCAACAAACAAGACTTTCACAGAATCTTCCAAAGTTGTTTCAAAGAAAACATTATTTTGGAGAAAGAAAAAAAAATTCTCAGAAAAAAGAGAAATTCAGGCATTCTATAAAACACATCAAAACCAGAAAAACCTTTAAGTGGCATGCCTCCTGGGATCTCTTATACAGTAAATGAAATGAATTTGCTTTAAAAATAATTTGTAAAATATTTAAAGATGACTAAGATGTTACATGTAAATAATCTACTACTTAGAATAAACATGCACATTTTTTAATATAGTAGTAAATAATTGTGTGCCTGGCATACAGACTACTCTAAATGGTTTTCCAATCCTACAAAAGCTGTATACTGTTGGCTGAGTCCAGATGAAAAGTTTGTCTTCAATACATTTTCATTTATATGTTAATTTGTTACTTTTGATACAGAAATGTCAAATACCATTTAGGACAGACAGCAACAGCATTTCTATGTTTTCTTAATTAAGAGTTATGCAAAAAATTAATTTGAGATTCACACAGCTGGTAGATGATGTCCTTTTTTATTTTTAAAGCAAGCATTTAAACAAAAGGCTTTTCCCCCCTTCTCAAAGACCTTCATTACCAGCTGTTGTCAACATCTGTATTTTCATCTTAGGTACATGCCTTTCAATAAACTAGAAATGGTTTCAAAAATAGAGTACATCAAGATTTCAGGGTTTTTTTCAGCAGAGGTAGCTCTATAAGCTTAAATTTAAACAAAATTTTATTTTACTTCTAATTTGAAAAGATGACAAGAAGGACATTTATAGTGATCCAGTTTCAGGTATAGTAGCATAACTTCCCTGTGTATTGAAATGAAAATTACTTCCGAATTAGGGCTGAGATTCAGCAGTCTGCTTAAGCACACTGTCTTAATGGTTTTCCCAACTCATAGGTCCAATTAAAATTTCAGACTGCATTTTAAAAGCTAAAGAGTCAATGTGTAAACCTGCAAAGCAGCATATCCTCCAGGTCAAATATCTGTGGCTCCATAGCCTCTTTGTCTCAAAGAAAGATGTCTAATTTGATTTTTTATGCTTTTTTATATCTATACACATGCCAAACTATTCAGAGAACTAATCTTTTTAAGGCAGATTTGTATAGATATGCTTAAAAAGTGCATTGTTTGATTGAATATTAGGAAAAATTTCTTCACCTAAAGGCTTGTCAAGCATTGGAACGGGCTGCCCAGGGAAG
>BOSO01011380.1:12235-78113 GCA_018403395.1 Gorsachius goisagi | reverse complement strand
TCCCGAGGTCCCTTCCAACCCTCGTGATTCTGTGATTCTTTCACTTATTTCACTTTCCTTGCGTGCACAACTTTTGCTTCACCTATAAAACTGCCTTTATCTCAATCCCCAAGTATTCTCACCTTCCTTCCTTCTGTTTTCTCCCATCCCATGGGAGAGGGGAGTGAGCGAGCAGCTTGGCTGTTGGCTGGGGTCAACCGGCAGCAATGGCCAAAGTAATTTAGTGTAATTAAAGAAAAAGCAATGTTAAAGCAGACAACCTCGTAAGAACGCCAGGACTACTGAAAATATACCAGTGTATAATACTTACTACAGTCAATCTTTTAAAATCTTATATAATTCCAAGGACAATATTATCGTGTGATCTTCATTTTTTTCAACCAGAATACACCCTGAGTTTGCTGAGATTTATTTTTTTCAGACTAATAGTTCTTACATTGCATGAGAATTCATTCCTGTTAAAAACTTATATTTTAGTGCCTTCATTTCATAACTCTTGCAAGTAGAAAACCTCTCAGATTCCAAACAATTTGAAATAAATCAATACATATTTTCCCATAGAAAAAAGAAAAAGAATGAAGTGATACATTGGTACTTATATCACTACTGCAGTGCCATGTGACAGCCATCTTCCCAGCCATTTGATGGATGACTTGTGAGTATATAACAGCCTGTTCTTCATGAAGCAAAAGGGATTTCAGGACATATTCTAATGAATTCTAAAGGCTAGTAGCTCACACACACCTGATACATTTTTTTTCAAGCATTGCCAGCTGTTTTGATCAATCACAAGCACTTAAGTGGATAATAAAGATTGATTGAAACCAGAAGTATTTGAATTTGAGCAACACGGGCTTTGGAATGGCATGCCATAGTAGTCTCACTGAACTGCTTTATGTAGCTAGAATAATCCACATTTAGTGTATTGCTTTTGTGAGTTTTATACATGGTAATGTTGAAATAGTAGTTTTATTCTCAGCAGCTATTTCTCATATTTGGGATGCTGAAAACTCTCATACTTGGACAGATTTTTTTTTTTCCCCCTAATTTGAATACTATCCCTCCAGCCATCTGGGAATTATCTGAGTGTGAAAGAATGATATTTAGATGGGGGGTTTTTTGCACTTAAAAAGCAATTCAATACCTCTTTCCTTAGCAATTTAAGCATGCATCAAACTGTGATATTAGCAGTTGTACTGTATTTTTTTCACTGGCATTAGCCATTTCAGAGCTTTCATATCTGCATTAGTACATTTTGATGAGGATCCCCAAAATGAAGAGGTTAACAAAACCTTCCCAGAGCTCCTACTGTTAACCCTAATGAATTTTTATTAGCTTACTACAATGGGAAATTCCAATCTTGCCTCAAGAAGTGAACAAGAACCCGTCAGAACTTTACATTGTCAGAATTTCCTGAGGTTCACTCAACACCACTGACACCTGCTGATAACTGGTTAGTTACACTCTATTCAGGGGCATCTCTTGGCAAATTGCAGTACCCACAGCCATCCTGAGCTAATATATTTCCCACTAACAGGAATTTAAGTTCCTACCCAATAGCAGGCATTTCAGCTTTACTATTAAGTGAGGGAATATTTCAATTGCCACTTTGCAGGGATATATGGTAAAAGTATCATGGGACATATTCTACATTCAGTTATATAAATGTAAATTTAGGATAATTTTTCTAGTGTGCTTTTATACCTAAGCTGAAATGAGAATTTGAGTTCACAGTTCCATTGGTAATATTCCTACAAAAAGCAGTTACAAGTGGTTAGTAAAAAATGCTGTGGGCATTATTCTTCCCATGAGATTTTGCTTAATAGTCATATATTGGAAAGAGGAAAAGATCCCCAATTCTGTAGAGCACTGAAATCAGAGTAACAATGGTGATATTTATATTAGAAAGATTTTACCTTCAAAAAAATTTTTTAAGCTTTTAGAGAGTCAGAAAAACAAATTAAATCTAGTTAAAAATACATATACCTACAAAATAATATTATGATTATTACTCTGCTTTGGTTTTTTGTTCTTGTTTTTACTTTTTTTTTTTAAAGCTGAGATCTGAAATTAAAATGAGCCTACAAGTAGTAGCCTGCACAGAATCAGAAGCCTGATGTTTATGAGTCATTTTTCTAAGTGCATGCAAAGAAATTTTTGTGAATGCAAAGTCACTTAAGAGTCTACTTTATCTTTTAAGTATATTTATATTCAGTCATCACATAAATCTTTATTATCTGTATGGAAATACGTACATGAATGAACATTTCGGCAAGTAGCTGTGGCACAGTTTATTTTTTTTTTTAAAGTCCATTACTAGCATATACTAAAAACTTTCTAGAATGGACAGTAAAGCACTATCTATAGTAATAAAGTATGCAGGGCCACAGCACATGCACAGTTTCTGACAAGTAAATATTCATAGAAATAAATTATCAGCATGACTTTCAGCATAGTTTTGGTTGATGCCAACCAGCACGCGGCCCCTGAGAACACTTAGCCACAGTTTCGCAGCCACCACAGGCCAGGAACCATTCCCAGTAGGGAGTTTGAATGCAGACGTCCTGTTCTGGAGGGTAAGAGAAGTGTGGTAACTGGTCTTACAAAGAGCAGGTATGATTCTATGAATTATACTATGCTAATTAAGTCAATCTTTGCATAAAAATGTAAAAAGCACAAAATGAAAAAAATAATCCTGGAACACAGTTGCCAAAACTCTGCAGCAACCGTAGCTGCATTAGCTCCTTGCCTAATACCTGGGGATAAGAGCAGGAAATAGACATTTTTGTATTTTATAAATGTACATACATATTTATGTAAAAATGTAACCTTTTTCTTTAAAATAATGTTAACATTGCAGTTCGTACACATAGACAGAAAAAGGTCAAAGCCCCAGCATACAAGGTCAACTTTTAAGAAGAAATGGAAACAAACTGCAGATATCACTGGCTTAGAAGCTATTTCAAAAGAAAGCAAAAGCCTCTAATTTTCTTCTACCAAGATAGTATCAAAATAAAATTCTACACTGATATTGCACTGCAGGATACTACACAGAACGCATAATGCAGATTATCCTCAAGTAGGTCTCATCAGAAGATAAATGCTGAAACCGCAATGAGTAATATACTAACTTCTCTGGGATCCTCTGGGAATGTGATAACTTAGAAGGAGGCTATGCTGACATTTGTAGCTCCTTATCACAGATACTGTATTAGCTGTTCTCTTCTACTGGACTTTGCCTGCTGGGATTACTGGAGAAGAATGGGATACTCCTGAGTATATCACAGTGAATTTCGATCACCTCCGAAAGCCAGCAGTCAGATGCTTACATAAGGTACTTAGTCCCCAATCACTTTCACAGCGGGTGAATGAAATGGTTATACAGTTATACAACTTGCCAGAATCTTTCCTTATGTAGGGCAGTAAGAATTTTTATGTCCAAAAATTTTAAATCATCACAGAAACATCAAAGAACATCATTTTTCAGTAGTTGCTAGAAATTTAATGAATTATTTTAATGTGTTGCACTGAGACTGTGCCACCAGCAACAAATGAAACACGGTACTGATCAACCAGTGCATAAAATTCACAACACTCACAATGCTCTATGCTCCGGCAGGCTACACGTCTTAAAACAAAACAAAAACCACAAAACAAAACAAAGCAAGGAGTGGTGTAAACGTCCCATGTCTGGTGATCCAGTAACTAAATGCCTCTCGTTTTGAACAGGGCCTGCCTTACACAAATTTACACATGCACATCTTTAAAAGGCTCTGTATACAATTAAACCAAAATGAAACAGATAGCACTGTTCATTGTGTATCTCTCAATATTCAGTCCTGTAAATATGACTGCATCAATGATGTTAGCTACAACTGTAAAAACACTCATACTACAAACTACTTCCAGTTCCCACTCTCTCTGCTCTGAAATATTTCTCATGCCTCTTCTTAATCCACAACCCTTTATCTTCAGAGTTTACACACCATTTGAGTACTACTCTTTAAAATAACACACTTCGCATGAATGTCATCTTTGATTAAAAAATTAAGTTTTAAAGGTTAAAAATATTATGTTAAGTCTATGAAAAGGTAAAATAATACACTGTTAGTCTATATAGACATAACTTTCTTTTTCTCCTAAATTGTCTACTGCTTGAATTGAAAGGTTATCCTAAAATAAATACAAACTAGCTTATATGCATGTTCAGGTGCTAAAGTCTTAAAAGTTCCTTAAGATATTAGCTAATGAAAAAATGCAGAGTAGTAACTTTTAAAAAAAAAATTCTATTCTTTTTGTCTTTAGAGTGAATTATTATAGTAATTAATGATTAATATAAATATTTTACTTATAATTCTGTTCAATATTATTAATAATTAAATTGTCATGCAAAAAATCAATACTGAAGAATAATAATTCTTTAAAGTAAACAAAATGAATCTAACTATGTCAGAGGTGGGAAACAAAAAGCACTTTTCAATTAGTATTGGACAAAACATTAATTACTAAAACCAGGCTTTTTAGACATTAAAAATAACAAGTCTATTGATTTAATACTAAGTCTGAGGATAAGGTTAATATTTTTTTATATACTGTTTAAGTCCTGTAAACACAATGTTCATCAGAGCATGCAGGACAGTGCCTTTTATTTGTTCCTATATATTTCAGATGTGAACTCTGTTTCTTTTTTTCTAAAAATGGGAGTTAGGAATACTAAACCACTGATACACGGGGGTTTATTTCAAAATCTGTTCAGTTCAAGATGAGAGAAAAGGATAGAAAATACCTCTTTTAAACCATTTTGACAGTCATCATCATCTTCTCTTTACAGGTCACCCCCCCACCCCCCAAATCTGAATGACAGAAACAGCTATCTTTCAGCAACTCACTGTTCCCAAAATGCTCCTTTGGTAGAACAGAAGTCAAGCCTGCATCAAAGCAATAGCTTGGAGACAGGCACAACTAAATCTTCCGTATCTTCTCCAAATCCACTAAACCAGGGACTAATAACACAAGAATGATGACATTTCTAACTATGTGCTCAGTTTGGCTCTTTGCCTGTTTTAAGGCTCTGTAGATGACAAATCTGTGAGAACAGGAACCAAGATGTGGCCTTACCAATTTTTTGCAATGATTGATATTAATATCCTGTAATGTTAGAGGAACCAGTCACAGGAACTAGTTACAGAGTTTATAAAATTCTTTTTATCAGTCTGCAATTTATGGACCCTTAGAAATTCATAGACTATACCTAAAAATTTTGTGAAAGCTGACCAATAAGAGGAAGTTCATTTATGTAACGTAA
Source organism: Gorsachius goisagi (assembly GCA_018403395.1). NCBI lineage: Eukaryota > Metazoa > Chordata > Aves > Pelecaniformes > Ardeidae > Gorsachius > Gorsachius goisagi. Next base: position 72,808 of record BOSO01011380.1, on the reverse strand, counting down.
CTATTTATGTGTGAAAAAATATCTAGAGGCACCTATATTTGAAGAAATAAAGGTTAATAAAGTTAAAATTGATTATTCAAAGTCCAGGCAACCTATATATTAAATTGTTTGCACATGGAGAATAAACCCACAGTCTATAGGTCATGTATAAGCAATCATATTATAATAAACACATTCTGATCTCCTACATAACTCCTGTGTGAAATAAGACAGTGACAGAATCTGCTGTAAAAACTCATGGTACTGAGTTACTACTCCTTATCGTAGCCACTGCGGGAGTCTGTAAGGACCTCTCTGTCACAGCATCTTACTCTTCACCAAGACATATTCAGTGACAACCTGTATAGCTCCCATCCACAGCTAGGCAGATATTTCTCAAGGACATGTTAGTCAGAGGGACCCCTCTGAACCATTTTTGTTAAGATTCCTGATGCACCTCTATCTCCCTGTTCAGACAGCCACTATATTCCTGTGTGCAAATATTCCCAAGTATTGGATTTTTTTCCCCCCTAGGGAAAGAAAAATGCACGCTTGTCATTTTCTCAGTTGAATCTTCTTGATCCACCCCATGATTTTTTCTACCTCAAAACTGTCAGTTGTTGCTCGGCAAAGAGGGACCAGGACATGACTTTGAATGCACAGACAGAGACTTTGGAAACACATTAATCTGACATTCAGAACACTATAGTTTTTTTGTTTTCAAAATGAAAACTTTGTGTATTAGAGCAGCTGTATTCCTGCTTTCACTTATATTTCTACAAATAAATTATGTATTTTAAGGGTAAAGAAAGATCAATGACAGAAACAGTTTTTATAAAGACACAATATAAGGAACACTGCAGAAATTATTACAAAATGCTATGCAGTGTTATCACAAAGCCAGGACAGTGCAAATTACTTTGTAAACAAACAAGGTAAATCTTACAAACAGGAACTTGATTTCTTTGAACTTCTTTAAATTACCTTTACAATTTAATTTTTTTTTTATTATTAAATTTTGGGTATGAGCATTGCTAACATTTCCATCTCATTCTTGTTTCCCTTTTTCCTCCTGAAGAGGTTCAACTTACAGGTAAATTTACCAAACCTCTTTCATAATCTTCAGCATTGACATTATGATTAAAGAAGAAACACTGCATTATCAAAATCAGATGTTCCTACAATCACAACGAAACAACACCCTTGTCTTTGGCACATTTATATGCAACTTCTATGTGTATATTTTGACACAAAATTAATCTACCTGGTATTTTCACTTGACTGTAAGAGTTCAAGTCGTATTTGTCAGATAAATGCCAAATAGAGGACAAAACATACAACAGTTAAAAAAATTGTGGCTGCTGCATGTTATCTTAGTTATTAGGAAGGCTATGAATACTTTCTAGTTTCTCAGTTTGCATATTCCTCATTTTCTAGACTTGAATACAGAAACAGAAAAATCCATCACTATTATTTATGACATGTAATAAATACTGTAAGTTTTTCTTAAATTAACTCTGATGTTTACTCACTATAAATATTGCCCAGGGCAAAAGGACAAAACAAAGCATCAAAATTCTCTGCAAATCTCAGGTGAAAGCAAAACATGCATAAATCCTGATGATGATCTCACAGCCTCTTGTATCAGGACAGCATCGCATCACTGCTATCACTTCCATCACTGTTACTTTTTCCTTAAAATAACTATGGTAAAGAGCTAATTACCATTTTTAGAAATAACGACATAACCTCGTATCTGGAGAGAATACCTATAAAGCGCCTGCATTTTGCTTACTTTCCCAGCTCCCCCAGTCACTCCCCATGTTTCCAGTATGCATATGCAGCCAACAGGTGAGAGGGCAGAGGGGTGCATAGCTTCACTCCTTCAGGAGGCCTATTCCCTGTGTTCTCAACACCTGCTGCCACTACCAAATATGCTTGTCTACTTGTCCAAGCTCCAACAGTCAAAACATACTGAAATACCTTAAAATATTTTTTTATGACAGGTCTGCACATTCATTTGTACAGGTGAAATATAGCACGCACCCGGTAAAATTATAACTGATGTCTGATTCTGAAAAAAACATGGTACAGCTGGAATCTCATCTCAATTTAGTGACTTAGAAGCCACCTAAGCTACTCTTCTTCTATGATCAATGGAGAGAGAGGTCCAGGAGACCTAAAGTCTACAAAAGTAGACAGAATAATTTGACTTCTGAAGGTATCTATCCCTCTTTTTTTGAAGTGACCCTAGATAAGTAACTTTTTCTAGATGACAAGCAAGCTGAGGTGAGACAAATTGTCCTAAGGGCCAAATTACACCTTTAAGTAACAAACTTTAAAAAATACAATTCTTCATTTAAATTGGCATTTATACCTCGTTCCTACCTTGAGAACCCAACCTAATGTACATATGGGGATCTGAAACCAGTTCTGTGGATTAAAATACTTTCATACAAATCAGTTAAGCATAATTTTTCCCCAGTTAATTAAATCTTTGCAGGAAACACTTAATTAGACTAGTACAGGGAACTTTTGAAAACCTTATCCCTGTACAGTCAATGTGGATGAAGTTAAGCTTATTTTAATAGTGCTAAATAAGACCACTATGCTTTAATATTAGGCTGAAACATCTACTGTATTTTAATAATGAAACATAGATTGAGAATGTAGAGAATGTAGAGATCTATTATCTTACTATCAACATAAATCAGTAAATAGGAATTTAATTCTGATGTAATAAACAGGAGCAAAATGTAAGAAATTCAATAACAGACACTGTGTTCACAAGAGAACCAACTTTATGACTCTGAAATCCATTACACTTCATACACTACTGTATTGTAAGCCATCTCTATAAACATATAAAAGATGCATCATCTCATCAGAGTAATTTCAAACTGTTGTACAAAAAGCACCCTAACATTTCTAAAAGATGAATATAGTAACCTTACAACTTGCGCTTGCTGGCACTTCCTTCAGGATGTACGACAAGCACAACTGGATCAGGGAACCTGGCTCTTGCAGTACCTGGACTCTGACTTGCAGTCTAAAATCCAGAGCGTGGGCAAAATTCTGCACTCAGCAAGAACACCGCTGCCATTACTGACCTCTGTCCAAACTTGTAACATCCTCATGAAGCAAAAAAATGCTATTATACACTTTTTATGGACAAGAAACCAAAAGCATAATGTTGACGGCATGTCTGGAATAAGACAGACCTGAACCTCTGATAAAGGACACTCATGAGAGCACCCTGTAACAACAGATTCATTTGCAGGTCATCATGAAACATTTAGAACACTAGTCCAAGACTTTGAGCAAGTTTAAGCCCAGGACACAGAACAAGTATAATAATACTGCATCATACAGTACTACATCATGCAGTAATGTAATGAACTAAATTGTACTACTGGATACTATGCACTGTGGATAGTAGTTTGCAATGATTTTTATTACCTCTGCTCCGTACTTTAGATGCTAACCATTTATTTTGCTTAAACTCTAACAATAGGTCATCAGTGTGTTTCTATTCCTTTGTCTGTACCCGTCTTTTCTTTTTGTGCCTGCAAAATGCCAACACATAATTTAATAAAAAACTGCCAGGAAGATAGGTAAAAGTTTACCCAGAATTTTCCAGTCTGTATATTTTTTTAAAAAATTTTCTTAGCCCCCTTTAAGGCTGTGTGATAAACCCTTAAATTCTCTTAACCCCCTCTAAGGCTGTGCTATAAACCATGAATCTATTCATAGCTTGGATCATTAATGAGTAAGTATATTCCTTCCTTTAAAAAGAGCTAGCAAAGGCATAACATTGCCTCATTTCCCCCTTCACTGTCAATTACACACAAAGTCACAGAATAAGCTTCTCACAAATCAGGCTTCCTAGCTCTTGAATTATGGAAAAGTAGAGAAGATGGGCACTATTTCTTTGTGCTCAAAATACTTAAGCATCTTTTGGAAAGAAAAGTTTTCATGAAAAACAGAGGATTAGTCATAAAACTGACAATTCCTCTGTTTACTCTCTACAGCATAGATCAGCCATAGGTGTTTGTCAGACTGATTCAGAATTTAACTTGGGATGTTGGTTCATGGAAACAGAAGCCTGATTTGGGGAACTTATTTTTTTGGTTGGTTGGTTTAGTTTTATCATTATTATAACAGAGAAAAGATCCTTCTTTTGGAAAACAGTGTCCAAAATGTCATACAGACACGTACTGCTATTCTATGGGACAGGGAAATTCTGTACATTAAGACCTTTCCTGCCTTCACTGTCTTACCTTTCACCATATATGCTCAGACCTTCAAGTATTTAAGGTTTTACAGCAGAAGTTTATTATTACTAAAAAAACCAAACCAAAACACCACCTCCAAGAAGCTAATAGTAACGTACTTCTGGATCTCCAACACTTTCTGCAATCCAGCAGAAATAAAGAAATTTAAATAATATTCAGTCTCCGTATTTTCTTAACATTTGACCCCTTAGTGCACAGTAATATCTGACTCCTACTATATTAAAAAAATATACTGGCTTGGTGGCAAGAACAGAGACTGAAATGAAAATCTAGCAATCTTCACACTGCCAGTGGGAAGGTAAGACTGAAAACTCAGAGCACGGTAACTGGGATTAGAATACTATAGGACTCCAAGGTATCTTTTATGTAAGTAAAATTCCCATATATGTCAGTATATATTTTTTACTGCCTCCTGAAGAAAAAAATCTCTCTCCAAAAAACCCAAACAATTTAAGAGACTGATTTTATTTGGCTCTCAAAACAGCTCTTCATAAAGCCAACATATAAGCAATTATGTTAACGTTCTCTAGATTAATTTAATTTATCAGAATGTTTACATTTAAAGAAAAATTAAGGAGAAAAAATTTTAGAAGCATTTGTTTCCATCACAGGTTCTCTTTCTTTTATTCCTTTATTTCTTTGTATTAGTTAGCTAGCCTATGCTTCATGTAAGAAACCCTTCAAAATCATTCCAAATATAAGCATAGAAAAAAAATGTAGGCAGTCCCAAAAGCATAGAAAGACGCAGCTTTCCGATATATATCCCCCAGTGTGTTAAAAGTGCACTACTTTTGATGAAGAGGAAGAGGAAGATAGCAAGTATCAGTTTTAGTTGACAAAATTATCCCAAAATATCTTTTCAATTATTTAATAAAAGACTTTGCCAGAAACTAGAGTGCTAGAATGATTTAAAAATTGCTCTTCTTTCTGAGTTACAAAGAAAATTCTAGGGGGTAGAGAAAGAAGAAAAAAAGACAGAATTCTAACTGTTCTCTTTTTCTATGAGAAAAGTGTTGCTTAAATGCTAGGCCTTTCCTTTGGGAGGCAAAACAAATACCTGCAGTTTTCCACTACAGAAAAAAACCGGTAGGCAGAAAGATGTACTTACTGCAAGCTGGATTTCCTTTTCTCATGAGATTGTTCCTTTTCCTCCCCCAGATTACAAGCTTACAACACCTTAAACATGGGATAGACATTACAACCTATCAGAAACTTATCACCATCAATAGATTGCCTAACTATTGAGCTAAACATGGACTGCATATGCCTCTTGGATCTGCAATTCTTTCTTATTAATCTTGTGATGAACTATAAAGTGTTGATTGCAATGTATAACACCTGCATTGTAAATAAACACAATGTCCTCTCTGTATATTTTTAAAAAGTTTGAGCTGAGACTCTAGTATGTCAAAAATAGGAAAGACGGCAAAATGTTTTCTTCAGAGATTCCGGGACCCAGAGACAAGCCCTTGGTCCAGCTTAGTATGGCTTTGATGATATTCTGGAACCATGAAAAAAATTACCAGCTCAGTGAGGATTTTAGAAAGGCTGGAGATGGCTTCCCTGGAACGACAAAGATTAAAAAAATGAGGTACTAACATTTCTAGACATACTCTTAATTCAATTGCTTCCCTTATTCAGGACTTTTTCTACTGTATATCATAAGATTTATATTCTGTGTTATGGCTGTGAAATTTGAACAGAAATACTATAGATTCAGCATTCTGATTCTTTGTGTTCTGCTGTCTTGCAGTACACAGCTTCAGAATGATGCCTAATTATTACTGAAATCCCTGTTTCTAACCATAAACCAAAAACGCAGTTTCTGATTTGAAACACTCCCACCACATCGTGAATACTGCAATCTCAAAATGGAAGACATGATCTACCACATTTTGATTTATGTAGAAGCAGTTGGGGAGAATGCTTTTAGGCAAAACTTGTAATTTAAACTTTAAATGCTAAAGTGCCTTTAAAAAGAAAAAAAAAAAAAAAAAAAAAAAAAAGGTATCTTCAAAGCCTGAAGAGTCCTTCTAACTTTTTTAATCCCAAATGTTCTATAGTATTTATTGACCTTTTGTAAAGGACCTTTCTGTGTGTGAATACATGTTCTATATACAATAGCACTCTGCATATAAAATCCTAGTGTCCCTCAATGTACATGTTAAGGAATTCAACTAGATTGGTAAGTCCTCTACATTCCATTGCACACAATAAAACCTCAAACATATTCATGTTAGTATTAAGTTAGAATTAAAGATTACTACCATTAATAAAAAAATGTTAAATTTTCAGAAAAGATGCATTTTATAACTTCAGGTTTAGGGGCATTTTCTGACCATCTCTTACACTGAATTTATCAAGCTCATAATGATAAACGCATGTTGTCATAATCTTTCACTGTCACAGTGTACTGCTGCCCTAACAGCATCCACCCTTGTAAAACAGAACTGCAATCAAAAAGTTCAGAATTAATAGCTGTGAAATCTCAAGCACTCATAAGCATGTGTTTTTATCACTTCCATGCTGTGCAGATCGGGTACTCTTGTTATTTATTATTTGTGACAGTGAACAATTCCCACTTGCTTTAGTGAAAAAGTGAAGAGCTGTTTGCGTAACTAGCAAGGTGAAAAAACAGATTTCAAACCGTTGGAATCATTTCACAAGAACAATGTACACAGACCAGAAGACAGCTTTCTTTCAGCGGGCTATAATGTGCTGGCTACACTATGTGTTATTCTACCCTCTGTGTATCCCTTTCTTAAAAGCACCTCTTACAGTATGTTCTGCATTTGTGAGGAGCCTGAAATGACAGAGTCTTGGTACAATACAAGGGCTCCTACGTACTTCAGTAGTCACCTTCATCATCTTCACACTGGAAGAATGTAAATCTTTATAATGCCTTAATGCTTTAATCTGCATAGGTGGTACATAGTTAGTATGTGGTCTACAATTGATCCAGAGAGTACGCCAAGACCCACACTCCTGACAGCTAGCCCACACTCCCCCCAGTTAGGGTGAAGCACTAGTTCCTGCCCCAATTTGTCAGACACGTTCTTCTCCACTCTGACCCAAGCAGCAGAGTATGTGATTTTACAGGTAAATATTTATTTAAATATCAACAGTACTTTATCTCCTATAGAAGCGACCATTTTTAGAGGAGAAGCTTAAAAAAAAAATCGCTGTTGTTTTCCTTGAGATTTTTATTTTCTTAATTTCTTTTCAGAAATGAAACAGAGATAGTATCTCCAAACAGTATAGATTTCAAATTAAAAGGAAAGGTTAAAGATAGTAACTGTAACAGTATTACAAAATGTCTCCATCTGATTTAATATTAACGTACAGGAAAATCTATCATAGATCAGGACAGCAAGTAAGATTTGCCTGTGGGCAGTACTATTATCAGTGCACAATTAGTTGCAGATTGGAGACACCAGCCTTAGATCTGTCCTCATGCCAGTAATCTGTTTCCTAGCTGATTGAAAACCAACGGCTCTTGATGAAATGCTATTTATTTAACTACAGACAATTTGATTAAATGTAAGGGTAATAATAACAAAACTAGTAATGCCCAACGCGACATGAAACTGTGTAGGTCATATTTTAATTGAGACATTTCAGTGAAGAATACAAAATTATGAAATGAAACAGGATATGCTACATGAGAAGCTTTTATGGCAAAGACATTTTCATTCGATTAAAAAACCCCCACATTGTGAATGCTAAAAAGAAATCTTTTCTACTGTCAATTACCATAAACCCATCACAAAGTATGAATTCTTAGTCCTTAATGCTAAGTCTTTCAAATCCTTGGACTTATTTTTTTTTTTCTTTTATAACAGATGGATTTTCTTTTATCCTTAGCAATTTGCATCAATAGTAGATCATGAAGTCTTATAAATACATAAAGCCTTTTAGAAACATTTGATAGAGTGATGCTTTAGCCAGTCCTTTCATATTTCTGTAACATTAATTTTCCAGGAAGGTTACTGTATAATTTGAAGAGTTCAGTCACTTTATATATTTAATTAAGAACTAGTAAAGAAAAAAAATACATAAATTTAGCATTCAAGGTTCCTAGAAAAGTGCACTAATATTCAGTATTAGAAAGTCCAAGATGAATTTTCAATGCCTTCAGCAGTGTCTGAAGGGCCAATTGAATATAACATCCTCCAGTCTCCTTGAATGTCACGTAAGTGATAAAATATTTTGCAATATAACGCAGATAAAACCTTCTTAATTTATTCAGCACAGAGTAATTTCACACTGTTGCTTATCTTTCCTCTACACTAAAGAACAACCAAAAAGATCCAGCATACTAGCAACGTTTTATAAATAAATATTTAAAGAATCGGTGTTGCACAAAAAGGATAGGACAAATTGTATAAGTGTCCATTGATCTCTCCAAAACACAGAATGGTGAGGGCAGTGCTGTTTTGCAAACAGTTACACCAGTTTCCTTCACTTCTAAATGAAAACTCTCTTGTGTATTTTTTTAAATTAATGTAAAAAAGCACATTAAAAGTCCTCAAACAGCAATTTTTTTAGTAACATACAATTCCACATATGAACTTGCTAAATGCAAACAGGGGTGTTACTGTGCTGCACCAACCTATACTGGTTTCATATCAGCTCAAGGGAGCTGCCAGCATCAGGTCTGAACCTACTGAATGAACCCACCCATTACATAAACCCACGTTCTGGTGAAACACCTACCGCACCTCGGTGGTAGCTGTTAGTCACTCCTATAAACTACTACTCCCAGATATGTTATTCTATACTATGTATATAGTAATAAATCAGGTAAAATACATGACCCAGACTACATGCTGTAATTTCTAGGAAAAACGCTCATAAATGAAAGCCACCAAGCCACCACAAAAAAAGGGTACTGCTCTGTTTCACACCCATCGCTGTCACTTTTACTCATAGGAATTAAGACCTGCTCTAGAAATAGCTGAGTTTTATTTGTATTCAGAAAATTTCCATTAAAATAAAGTGATATATTCAGGCTCTTAAGTTGTGGGAAGCAGAATAAAACCATCAGTATATAGTCAGAGGAGCCTTCTGAGTGAATTTTCTAAATCTACATGACAGATCTTACCCAAGATCTGGGCTGAGGTTCAGTGGCTGAGCACGTAGTGACCTCTACTAAGTAGAGATCTCTAGCTTCCAGTGCTATTCCTTTTGCAAAATAACTCACAACATTACTTGAAAATGAAACAAATACTTCTCTCTCAAAGAAATCAATTACCGTCCTTCTGTAAACTTGTGCTGCAAATGGAACATAATTACACACTCATTGAAAATAGCTCTTTTCTGATTCAATAGAATGATGGATATCCTCTCTTACTATCATGCAAGGCACACTTTATGTCATTATAATCTATTTGTAACACATGGATGAAGATAAGGAAACTGATTCACCATTTCTTTACTCAAATTTTATGACAATGTAAATTCACTTGGAACAGGAGTGACGTGATGGAGAGTGAGACCAAATGTATTCTGAAACCAGCAGACATAATATAAGTTGTGAACAGTAAAGGTGGTAAAACAGACACTTAACAGATCACTGCGAAAATGTTGGGGCCAGGTGAAGTAACTAATAATTAATTTTCTGTTGGTTTATTACCTCTATTTCCATTCTTGTCTTTCATCTGCAGAAAGCTTGCAAACTAGTGAAATATTTTCTCATGTTAAATATAGTCTTTAAAAAGGACTCCCAAATAAATTAAACAGATTTGCAAATGGCCAGATTTCATCTGAGAGACAGTTTTGCATTATAAAGTGGATATGAATTTTCAGGCCAAGTCTTTCCTGTAAGTATGCCTACAAGGAGTAACACACAACTCCACGAACAAACACTGTGACCTATGAGGTACCTGAACAAAAGGTAGCTTGCCAAATGTCATTAAAGCCCTATCATTCCCAGAGCCTGTTACAAAGAAAATTTTACATTTGGCTGTAATACATGATGAAAACCTACTCTTTCATTTTGCAGATGATACATATATACATGCGGATATGTTAAATGCAGGAGATTCGATGCATAACATTCAAACTAATAAACTGGTCTTTTGTATCTATATTTTTTTAACATAAAGCAGTCTCTGAATTTTATATCACCCGATTTAACTTACAGCAATTGATATTAGTTAAATTTGATTGACTTTTCCGGAACTACCTGTAGTTTCACCTAACATGAGACAAACATCAGCCTGAGAGGTCTGAAGGTGAATGGAAATTCAGTTAAGCTAACTGCTGTCAGTCTTGTTTCTGTGAAAACAGAAAGTTTGTGTCAATTTGAAAATAACTTTTTAACCTAACATCAGTATGTATGTAAACATATATATATGCACATGCACGTTCTCTTCATAGGCATGTGTATGGTACACACATTTGAAAATTGTACTTAAGTTCTTAGCAGAAAAATCATTTTCAACTTTGCCAAAATGCACGACATTCACACAGCACTTAATTTTTTTTTTAATTACTGTTTCTTTAGGTAAACCAAAGGATTTAGTGATTCCTTTTTTGTTTGGCCTTGAGCTGCAGCTACAGAAGACTGTCCCAGAAGACACCAAGATCTTGCATCATACACCCCATCTGTGCATTTCTGCGCAGATATCTCCAAAACTTTGGGGTATCTAAAGTGGCACTAGGATGAGTATATGTAGATGAGTATATGTAGATAGCTGAATCACACACAGAATACGATGACAGTCTCCATAATTTTCTTTAGTTCATTTTTCAGCATAACACTGAACTCAGAAAGGCAGTTCTACATCAAGGTGTATCCCTGTAAAAGTATTGTCCTGATAAAGTATATTTTCCCCAAGGATAAGTCTCTGAGAATGTGTTAAAGCAATTCTGCCTCACATAGAAGTGGTGTCCAAAGGAAGTAGGGGCTACTTCTCATATTTTACACTGCTCCAGGGCTGAAAAGTCCTTGACATCTATAGGTGGATAGACAGAATAAATTATGGCCACCCCTCCCGCTTCTCTCTGAGAAGTGCTACCACAGGGAAAACATTTGGCAGACACCACAAAAACCACACAATTCCTGGCCACAACGCCAATCAAGAAACTGCTTTTCAGGGAGTTTATGGAGGATTCACCAGAATCATCATGTGACCATGTAATGCAGGAATTTTTATTCTGTCAGGTGACAAATATTCTGTTACTTACAATGTGGTACCATAAGGAATTGGTTCAGACAAGGTTGCAAGATAAAAGTCTCTCTGAATTTTTGGCAGATGGAATCCATGTTTCTGTATTCTAGCACTACCATGTATTTTATGAGTGATTTTCAGCATATCAGTTAGTACCTACCTCCTGTACCTAGCCTTAAAAAAATTGACTTTACATGATCTATAATTTGACTTTATATTATCTGTAGATAATAAAGACCTATATCAAATACTTTGATAAATATTAATTTTATTGCTTCCTAATACTCCAAGAGTGCTTCTTGCAACAACACATTTCTTTCATTCAAGGATTACAAGCTCAGCCATTAGGTTGTTTGATTCAGAACACAAAATCTGTAAGAAAATCTCACAATGTTTGCCTTTAAAAAATATACTCACTCTTGTCAGTAGTTAATAAGGCAAATTAAGTTTTGAAAGACAAACATAATGCTTTTCTTCAGCTTCTAATAATTGTGTGATCCACTGAGTAAAATTAAACTATACTTTTGGGGTTATGCTGCAGCATTTTACAAGCTAATGACAGAAAAACAGCTGCATTACCTAAATGAGAGGATTGTTTGATATAAAAAATAAAAAATGAAAGCACATCACTTTTACATACCTTTTAGTTTTAAATGTGGCCAGAATATTATTTCTGTTCAAACTTCTAAAACCCAAAACTTTTATTCTTAAGTTTTCCCATCTTCTCCTTCCACAAAAAAAAAATAATAATGTGGTTCCTCCACACTGCTCATATATGTTATACATCAGACTTATTCGCTATTTTTTTTAATATAGTCAAAAGTTGCTCTTAATTGTAATTTTATAACTCTTTTCAGTGAAAATGGGCACGTATGAGTGAGCAAACAACTCATGTTAAGCACAGGTCCACACAGCTGGACAACTCCAATGTGTGTCACTGACATCGTTCAGGAACTGGGCTAACTAGTACTTCAGTGTAATCACGTTTTGAGATTTTGACATCTGTTCCTGACCTGCTGTCAGTTAGATATTTATAGAGGAAATGCCACTGAAATAAGAAATGAAGAAGTTTAAAATCCTTCTTTGTTGTCTTCTGTTGTTGTAAATCACATTTTAGATGCCCCAACTAACCTTGGTTACTCCAGCATTACTGTGATACTTTGTCATCCACAACAGCAAAATAAAAGTGACCTGGGCAGTCTCTGTTGGCTGAAGTATATGGAATACAGTAAGTCAGTCCTAACTTTTTCATATGTATATGTTCTCTCCCCTCTCCTTAGACATTTTTTCCATGGAAGCCAAAACTCCATGGGACCCTATAATTTTATCTCATCTGCGTTTTACTCAGACCTTAGATTCACAACTTATTTTTACCTATACTTATTTCAAACTGTGCATCTTAGTACAAATAAGAAACAACATGGAAGGATACAGGATATAGGTGAATTTCATTTTTACTATCTACCTAATGACGTGCATTCTGTAGGACAGGAAGCTAGCAAGGCTTGATAGGACTGGATATTGCAAGATCAACTGAAAGAAAACAAAATATTTTAATAACAGTATTTTAAATGTTTTCCTTACAGTGTTACTGGGTGATGCAGTGTACACTGCTAGAATAATTTGAATTGCACAGTCCACATTACCAAAACACTTTTCATTAAACTGCACAGTCAATAAACCTGACATACACCCATATGAATGTCAGAGTTCTCTTTTACAATCTTGATTCAAAAATTTAAATAATGTAAATTTATTTACAATAATAATAACTTTCTTTTGACTCTGGATAGTACGTGTTTGCCTATTTTTTGTTGTTTCAATTATTGATTAAAATGAATATATTGCGTACACTAACAAAGTCCAAAATCTGGTAACAGGCAGACAACAAATCTACTCTTCTAGGAAAGAAAAATCAGGGGAAAAAATACAGAGATAGCATTGCCTGAGCACACAGTGAGATAAAAACACCTAAAAATGTAATAAATAGAAAAATGGAGAAATGTAGAACATAAATTACATGAAGCCTCTTACATGCAGACTAAGACTGAAAATAAGGAAATTGTTTTGCAGCTTTAACTGTTGGAAGCAGACTTGCGTAGAAAAATTAGAAAAACAGCCTGTACTGAACTGCTCATATGTCTGTATCCATATTTCCTGTATATATAGTCAAAGAAAATGAAAATTATGTGTCCTGTTAAGATTAATGATTAAATATTAAAATGTTTAGCAAACATAATGAAGAGTTCGCAGTGCTTGTGAAAGATTTAGATAATTGACTCATAAGCACAATGCTAACTACTTCTAGAGTTGATTTTCTTTTAAGTTTTTATGCAAAATCAATTCTATAAATCTTACATCTCAGAGTAGCCCAGCAGATCAGTAACTACTTAAACCTTCTAAAACTTTTGAAATGAAATCCTTAAAGTAAAACGTGCTTGAAGCTGCAGGACAGGTATTTCTCTGAAACACGGCTGACAGGCGGTCAAACTAGCAAGTATCCCAAATAAATACTAAAAAACAAGGCAACTAAACATTAAAAACAAAAAAAAAAAAAAAAAAAGAGAGAAAGGGCGAGAAAGAAGCAAACACTCAGAAATACACTGCTACAGTACAAAGACTGACACATCAACAGTCAAACTTCTAACCACAGTTATAACCCAGGTTCATATCAGTATGTACAATGCCAGAGAGCTGTGCGAGTTGATAAATCAGATTCTTTTAAAGATGTTTCTTGCTATCCCTTGCCAATAAAAGTACAGTTCTTTACTTATTCAGAGCATGAATCCTCCTTTACTCAGATCCTGTCCCTTTTGGCTCTGTACATCTCCTGGGAGCGCAGAATGATTCAGTGGCAACTTAGTCATTTGCGCACTATACAAGATGATTTTACTGAAGAGGAAAAATAATAAAGGCTGCACTTATCAGTGGAACACTTCGCTTTAAATAAAGATAATTAAAGCATCAACAATCAATCTATTTCATGTTTAATTAGCCCCTCTTTCATCATAATTTGTTACTGAAGGTCAAACACAGGTCACTTCTAAAAACTAATTGTAAAATATTTAATGCAAACTGAGAATAGACAATTGAAATATACTCCTGTACACTTTGCACCAGATAGTATTAAACTTAAATGTATGGAAGAAATCACCAATGTACACGTTTATACTTAATGACAAAGTTCCCATTTTTTTTCCTATACATTGCACTTAGTGCTACAATAACATTGTCACTTTTACAGTTATTATACTGGAGGACATTTGCTTAGCTGAAAGTTGTAAAAAACTTTATTAGTGAGAGTTGCTTTGTGTATTATAAAAAGCAGCCTTTGGGATAAGCCTCTGTGTGTATGTGTGTGTCTGTACATAAGCAAGAAAAAAAGATTATGTTTTCCTGCATGGTTAAACTGATTGTCCCCTTAATGGATGAATTTTGGGCTGCTGGTTATATGTGCATATTTATGAGGAAATTGACCCATTTAGTTTGCAGTTACAATTCACATACATGATAACTAACTAGTCAAAATGCTTCTACATCGCAACAGACTGATTAATGTTTGAACTGTTATGAAACAAATTAACTGGTTACCATACCAATTTTTTTCAAAAATTAATTTCTACATATTTCACTTTCATGGAAATAAGACTTTACAGGAAATGCATCTAGTTTTGGCTAGCATGTCAGCACATTCTGGTATGATAATCATTTTTCTTCAATAAACAGTACATTTCCAATGAGAAAAAGGCACAGGGATAATTCATAAAGTATTACAGAATTGGCCAGGAAGCCAATACCACAAGCAAAGAAATAAAGCTACTCAGAAATTCCTGTACTGGTTCTGCTAATTCTACCGATGGTGACCGATACCTCTTAAAAAAAAAAAAAAACCCCAAACGAACAAACCCAAAACCAACACCACCACAACTGCAGTGTTTTAAATAGACAATAATCACTGTTGAGCAGAGCAAGTAAAAAAGAAACCAAGAGAATATAATGGCTAAAAAGGTAAACATATAAATGGAGTTTAAAGTAGTTATTAACATGCTAATCTCATATTTGTGATTAAAAGTTTCAGTGAAATAAGCCTGCTCATATGCTACTATTTTGCCCTATGAAACAAAGTAGAGAAAACAGCATATATTATAAAGATATATTTATAGCTAACATGAGAAAACCCCTAATTATTCACAATTAAAATCTATGATTAGAATTATGATTAAGGATGCAACCCTCCAAGCTGTTAAGTGATTCCTCTTAAGCACCAAGCTTTCCCTATCTTTGGCTGTCTTTACTGGAAGTTAGTAGTATCCAGGCTCCTCATAGGCAATGTGCAGCACCTGGAGGGTTCAGATTTTAAATCTGTGATCCAGAAAAACACTTGCTTAAACTCATCCCCATTCACCCAAACACTTCTGCACAGCTTTAACATTTGGCAAGTGATTAAGACCTATGGAATACTAAGTGATTTAAACATTTGTTTGCCATTAAGTAGGTAAGTTAGTGCTCTACCGTATAGGAGAGAATTGATAAATGGGAGGCTAAAAGAGTATTTCAGAGTAATACCGTGTTAAATAAGACAAGAATAGGAGCTGAACTTGTGAAAGATCTTCAAAAAAAGTGATGGTGAACCATCAACAAGTCCACTGAATACAGAATTTGGTTTTAATCTTTATATAAAACACCTGATGTCAAGAAGGAGGAGAGGTACAAACTGTAGTTTTCTCCACTGAAGTTTTCCTATACAGTACTGTATCAAACAAGATATATTTGGGAACTCATATAAGAAATTCAATGCATTACCTTAAAAAGGAAGTATCAAATAATCAGAATGAAAACAGCTGTTATTCACTGGGGTACACCAGTCGGTCACGTAAGCAGAGACTTTATTTCCTGACTGCTATATTGTAGATACATGGAAGTATCAATTACCAATTCTAATTACACTAATGGGAAATTAGTATTGCTCTCATCTCCAGTAACATAGAGCAGGTATGTTCCGCTGTGTCCACTTATTTGTTGTAAAACTTTATACACCTTCTAATGTCTCCTCAGAACAAAGAGAACTGCCAATAAGCAAATAAAGGCAGCCTTAGAGATTTCAACTAGTCTCCCTATCACGGTCACGTCAATATGCCACTGCTTCTGTTTCACGTGTACAGCTGAACTACGAAACAATCCAATACACACCACATCAGAACCCTTTACCTGCAACCACTTCACGTTTCTGTCTAAACAACGTGCTGAACGACAGCTCCACATGGTGCAGGTGTTAAAAATCCTCATGTGTTTTGCCTGATGAACTGAGAAATGCTCCGCTGTCAGTGTTTGAGATGTGAAAAGTCTACATATTTTTTTATGCAAGTAAGTCTTAATGTCCCCACTATCATGCAAAAGCATGAACAAAACTATATAAATGTCACTCAGCAACAAACTGGCAAGCACGCACAGGGAAGTGGCAACAGAAGTTTTGTGCCTGGTAGTCTGTCCTATAAAGTCTGTTGTTTAGCACTACCTTTACTGTTTCCTTGGACGCTTTCCTCAGCTTACATTCCTGCTTTACAAGTGTGCAAATACTTTCTACATATTTAAGAATAAAAAGACGAGGCATTAGGATATTGGCTGTAAGCTACTCAGGTAAACTAACCTTTATAACAAACTTAATACTTAGCACAGGAAAATGATGGACACTGAGAAATCGGTCTTGTAATGAACTAGATAAATAACGGAGCAATTCAGCACATACTTCTTTTGGTTTGATTGGTGCAAGTAAAAGTGTAATAAAGCCATTTTCTTCTACTAAGAAGTCTTCTAATGTATTGTATATCAAAATATATCCTTGAAAGATGTTAATTCAAAACATATTTCTAAAAAATCATCTCAAGTAAATTTATCAAGTAAAATTTGTACGGTGGAATCCTTTACCATTCCTACAATTATGCAAGTCATTCTTTTACACTGAAAATAAATTACACTCTGACAGTTTGTAATTTGTATGTTTAGATGAATTGCAGCAGCAAGAAAGAAGTAGTATCTGATTAGCATATATTCCACTGCTACTTTGTTGTTCCAGTGTTCACTAAAGCAGCATAATCTACCGTGTGCTTAATAAGCCTTAGTAGATGGAAGCTTAGGAACTTTCTTAGTTCTTTGTATTTTATAGAGACTATTTTCAAACTGAAATTGTAATGTTCTCTGCAGGAGAGAGCTAATGAAATGCACCCAGAAACTGTATCAAACGTTGTATAAATCAGTATCACTTGTAAAATAACATACATTAAAATAGTGGCAGATAGTACATCAATCACTTCTTTTGGTGTTGATCTGGAAGACTGAGTTGCTCAGATAGTTCATTTTCTTTAACACTATTTTAGTATTTCTGAGCAGAATGCAAATACTGGCAACACATTGTAAAACTTCAATTGTACTAGACTAGCAGACGTTTCAAAGTAAAAAAAAAGTCATGGTGTACCATATTTGCATGTTAATATGTTGAAAAGAAAGAATTTTTGTCAAACTAGTCAGAATTTCCCTGTTCCAGACTTGGCTCTGTGTTTACATGAATCAGCATTCATTTATCTCTAGATTCTTGTATAGCACGCACTGTAGCTGAGACTATTCAGTTCAGAATATTATCTTACGTGGAAAGACATAATGGAAATCACCAGGCACTAAGTATTTCATTTTCCCATCACCCAAAAAGTACTCCCCCAAAGAAAAGCGACCTCTGTTCGGGCTACATACGTGTCTTATAAAATAAATAAAAAAGGACACCTTCACTTAGGAGCTTGATTCTCCTCTGTGCCATCCCTATTTTATGTCAAGGGCTGTAAAGAAGTCCCTACCATCACCAGCTTCAGGCTATCGGAACTCCACTGAACCGATCTCCGCCAACACAGCCAAGATCAGAGGCAGTCACTTGGAGCACTCCTAAAGGAACACCTCTCTCTTGAGAGGTCTCACGGCAGTCACACTCCCTGCAGACAAAGCTATGCAGCAGCTGGGCTGACAAATTAGGGCCTCTCAGCTTGAATGAGTGAATTTCACGTGATATACAAGGCGGGGGGCAATGAAAACATACTGGCGTGGGATTCTAAGCTCACTAACATTTATGTGTATTCAGAGCAACTGCAGCAATAAACGCAATCTCTGTGGTGTAAATTAGACCGCAGATAGGCTTTGTAAGATTATTTAAGCATTTTGGTCCTAATGAAAGACCCGGTAATTACAGCCATTAACGCCTCAGCTCGGCAGCTGCAAATCCACTCTCACCCACGGCTCTAGGAAGCGTCAGGCAGCCAGCAACCCCCTTTCCCCAAAACACCTGGCTACCGAGGCGAAACTTTCCTCTCCAGCCGGAGCTCACCGTCTCTAAGGCTGGGAAACACCGCGGCGGGGGCGGCGCCTGCTGCCAGGGGGATCAGCCGCTGAAGGCGGGGCCGGGGGGGCGGCCGGGGAGCGGTGGCTCCGCCGAGTGGGGGTCCCGGATTGGCCTGCGGGCGGGCGGCTGATAAAGGCATCTCAGGTTGCCTTACAGCTCGCCGTCTGGGCTGGCGACCGAGTCCCCGGCCCGCCCCCCGCCCCCGCGGCCGGCTGCCGCTGCGCTCTGCGGGGGGGGCGGCCCCGGCGGTGCGGCTGCACGGGGGGACTGGTTGGCTACCGGGTCTGAAAAGTGGAGGGAATGGTAAAAATGATAATAACAGTAATAAAGACCTGTCCTTCCTGCGTGCTGTGCATTGGCCCGGGCACCTGCCTGCCTGCGGGGGGAGGCGGGGGTACCAGGCTGAACGGGTCATTGAACCTGACGGCCGTGTCTGCTTGTGCCGGTGTGGAGGCGGGGGGAGGCGGGCACCGCCGCTCCCTCACCAGGGGGGTGTGTGCGTGCGTGTGTGCGTGTGTGTGTGTCTGTCTGCGTGTGTGGGGGGGTGTCGGGGGGTGCGCGGACCGCGGCGGCGCGGGGCGCAGCTCTCTTACCTGCTTGCTGTACTTGCTGCTGGCCTGGCAGCTGTACTCGGAGCAGTGGTCCGACCCGATGGAGATGTTGTCGCCGGCGCCCACGAAGGTGTTGGCCGGGGGCAGGTCCTGCACGGCCTGGTGCTTTTTGCCGGCGGTGGGGGACTGCGGGTGCAGCTGGACGGTGGGCAGAGGCGAGCTCGACTTGTAGTGCCTGGCCAGGTCCGGGCTGCCCGGGCCACCGTTGACCGAGCGGTACCTCCCCATACCGGGGCTGTCCGAGAGCTTCTCGTTGACGCTGTCATAGCGCTGCCCATTGGGCTTGGAAGCCTCGACGGTGACGATGCTGCTGTAGAGGGGCTGTTTGCCCTTCTTGCCTTTCTTGTCCTTCTTGGGCTTCTTGGCCTTGTCGTGCTGCTGTGGGGTGAAGAAATCCTCGTGGTCCTTCTTGCCGGCCTCGTAGCCATGTTTGCCCTTGGAGCGGCAGTAGCGGGCCATGACCACCACCAGGATGAGCAGGATGACGGTCATGATGCCGGCCACCACGCCAATGACTATGCTAAGCCGCTGCTTGCTCAGCTCATAACTGGGGTCGCCAGCGATGTCCTGGGCCAGGGGCGTGTGGAGGCTGCGGGCCACCTGGTTCTCCACCACGGTGGCGTTGGACAGGCTCTCGTTGACAAAGACGTGGAGCAGGGCGGTGGTGGATTGGGGCGGCTGCCCACTGTCGTTCACCTGCACCACGAGGCGATGCAGACCGTAGTGCTTGGGGGCCAGCTTGCCCACCAGCGACACCACGCCACTGGCTGGGTCAATCTCAAAGAGTTTGAAAGGGTTGCCCCCAACGATGCTGTAGTTGAGGTCAGCGTTGAGACCGGTGTCAGCGTCGGTGGCAACCACCGTGGCCACCACGGTGCGCATGTTGCTGGAGGGCGGCAGCACGGTGTAGGAGCTGTTGCTGGGGAAGGTGACCGTGGGCGCATTGTCGTTCTCATCCATCACGAAGAGGGACACAGTGGCGGTGGCAGAGCGTGGTGGCTCGCCTCCATCCACTGCCTTCACCTTAAAAGTGTAGCTGGTCTGCTGCTCCCGGTCAAAAGAGACAGTGGAGAAAATGGTTCCGGTGTCATTCTCAATGGAGAAGATGCCAGCTGCCTGGTCGTGGTCACCGGGCTGGATGGAGAGGCTGAGCTCAGCGTTGCGGCCCTTGTCAAAGTCCATCACAGTCACCATGCCCACGGGGCTGTTGGGCTGCAGGTTCTCCTTCACATAGAAAGTGAACACATCCTGCATGAAGCGTGGCTCGTTGTCATTGCGATCTGCCACCCGCACCACCACCGTGGTGGAGCCCTGCAGTGACGGCACCCCCTTGTCCCGTGCCATCACCTGGAACTCATAGGTGTCGCGTTGCTCGCGGTCCAGCACCGCCTGCACCGACACATCCCCAGAGTCGGGGTCAATGCTGAAGATGCCGCCTGGTGCCTCTGAGGAGAGAGGCGAGGCCTCCAGGGAGTAGGTGATCTCGGCGTTCTTGCCACTGTCCGCATCTGTGGCGACCACCGTGGCCACCCTCTCACCAGGCAAGTTGTTCTCTGGGAAGGAGACCTCCAGCACAGCCTGGCTGAACACAGGAGGGTTGTCGTTAGTGTCCCCAACCCGCACCAGTAAGGAGTTGTTGCTGGACAAGCTGGGGCTGCCCGAGTCCACCGCCACGATCACCACATTGTAGTCGCGGACAGCCTCATAGTCCAGAGGGGCCGAGGTGTGGAGGAAATACTTGCGCTTGTTCTGCGGCTCTCCTTCACCCTCACTGGCCGGCTTGAGCTGGAAGGGCACGTCACCCACCACGGTGCAGGTCACCACGCCATTTTCACCTTGGTCCCGGTCTGACACCTGCACCAGGGCGATGGGGGTATCCACCAACACGTCCTCAGCCACACTAGCGACCCCGTCCCGGAGTGGGATGCGGCCAATTTTCCGGATGTCGATGGTTGGCACGTTGTCGTTCTCATCACGGATGTTCAGCACGACTGTGGCCTTGTCTGTCTTGGGGGGCTGGCCTCGATCTCGGGCCATGACGGTGAAGCGAAGCTGGTTCACCTCCTCCCGATCAATGCGGTGCAAGACGCTGAGCCAGCCGGAGGTCTCATCCAGCCGCAGTAGGCGCCTGACGGACTCGGTGGCTGCCCCGAAGACGTACTCGATCTGCCCGTTCACCCCCACGTCCAGGTCGGCAGCTCGCAGCTGCAGGATGGGGGTCCCGGGGCTGCTGTTCTCCGCCAGGTCTGCCTCGTAGACGCTCTTCTCGAAGCGGGGGCTGTTGTCGTTCACGTCGGTGATCAGCACCCTCAGGATAGCCTGCGAGGAGCGCGCCGGGTCGCCGCCGTCCCGCACGCGGAGGCTGAGCTCGTAGGAGTCCCGCTGCTCCCGATCCAGCGCCCCCTTGACGATCAGCTGCGGCTGCTTCTCGCCGTCCAGGGTGTCGGCCACCTGCAGCTCGAAGACGCTGCTGCGGGCCGCCGCCTCCGCCTCCTGCCGCCGCTTGCTGCCGCCGGGGTAGAGGGCGCTCTCGGAGGCCGCCGAGGCCGAGCCCCCCCCGCCGCCGCCGCCGCTGCCGCCGCCGCCCCCGCCCCCGCGGCGGCCGCCGTCCCCGCCGGGCTCCTGCAGCAGTTCGTAGCGCTCGATGCCGTTGCGGCCGAAGTCCCTGTCGGTGGCGGTGGGGAGCAGATAGAGGGTCCCCACAGGCCGGTTCTCCTCCACGGTAAGCGTGAGGACAGGGGAAGGGAAGGTGGGGGTGTTGTCGTTGATGTCCAGGATGATGACCCGGCCCTCGAAGAGGTCCACCCAGCTCTGCGAGGGGCCGATGACCGACACCTCGAAGTCCAGGAAGCACTCGTTCTCGTCGAAGATCATCTGGCACTGCGGCAGCTTCTCGCGGTCGATGCGCCGCTCCGTGGTGCTCAGCTCCCCGGTCATGTTATCGATCTTGAGATAGTCGGAGCCCGATTCCAGGCTGAATGTCACCTCTCCGGAGCCCGTCACGATTCCCAGGTCAGAAGCCACGTTGCCGATGCGGATGTCGGCGGGTCCCTCCTCGGCCAGCCGGTACCTCAGGAGCTGCTTGGCCGCTGCCAGGCTGACCCAGAGCGGCGGAGACAGGAGGAGCAAGAAGCAGCAGCAACAGCAGCAGCAATGCACAAAGCCAAGGAGAGTCCGCATCTTCCTCATCTTCCTCGCACTGAACCGCCCCCCTCCTCGCACTCCCACCTGCCCCCCAATAAACTCCCCTGATAAGCCAACGGAGCGGCTGAGCGTCCGGGTGATCAGTTATAAAATCCTTCTGTTCCTGGAAACTTATTGTCTCATGGCTGGTGCAGTTAGTGGTCAAAACCCCGCTGCTGGCTCCTCTGCTGCTCTCCCTGCCTTCCAGTTGCGATATACTTACAGTTCACGGGACAGTGTATTTTGCTTTTTAAAGATTCATCTCGGTAGATAGGCTAGGATATTTTCCTCCTCCTCCCCCTTCTCCTCCTCCTCTCTGATTTTACTGTAATCACTTTGCAAGGTTTGCAATAAAAGCAGGAGTAGCACTGTGCGATTCGTAGCCCCCCAGGTCGTCGTCTTCGACGCTGGAGTTAACTACAATTCATACACTCTCTCTTTTCTATCCCCCCTTCTCTCTCTCTCTCCCCCAGCCGTTTCCGACCAAGGCATTAGCTTTATTCTTTCCCCTCCCTGCACACACAGGAAAAAAAAAAAAAATGTGATTCGCTTTATTCAAAGGGCTTGTGTCCGGGAAAACTCCAAATCCTCTTAGCAGTGGGCAGTTCTTTAGAAAAAATAATTTTAAAAGGTAAAGACAGAAATAAAAATCCCAATAATGTCGGTAGCTGCACAGTTGGTAGGAGAAGGACCCGTGTATTACAGAGCAGTCCACAGAATATCCCCTTTGGTTGGCAGAAAAGCACCCAAATCCATCTTCAGAGATCGCCTAAAATGTTCAGCTCTTTCTCCGGAGCGGATTTTTTTTTAACAACTCTGCGCAAGGTCATTAGTCACAAAGCAACGATACAGAAACTGCAGAAGCCGTTTGCCCAGGATTTGCAAGGCTGGAGATATGAACATGCACACACAACAGTCCCAAGTTTGTTTTTGCATCCGCAGTTTGTGTGTGTGCCTTACCTGCATTTGCACTGCATGTGTTATAGCAATCTGGATCTGCAGCACTGAGAGCGATTCACAAATGAGATTGCAGTCTCCCTCTCTCTCTCTCTCTCTCTCCTCTTCCTTCCCGTCCCAATGCAGGTAACCAGATCTGAACTTGATCCTTTCAGTTCAAAGGTTAGCAACAAAACTATGTGTCCAAAGGCGATTATTGGTCTCTCGTAAATATACCCGGAGCGGAACAAGATGTAACTGGATCCCCCACGTGAATTAACACAGATTCTGAATTACATCCATATAAGTGGAATGGCAAAGGGGAGGGGAAAAGGTCCGCGACGCGATTAAAAAAAAATACAGAGTTCTAGTTGCAAATAAAATGGTTTCAGTCAGTTGTTTCCTGTGATCTGCACCGCCACGGTGGGTGAAATCTGCAGTTGTGTATTCCCTCCTGTGTCTTTCAGAGAAGTGTGGCTCAGGCGCTTTCACGGCAGAGCGGCTTGTGCTTTAAAATGTTGAATGGCAACTGAGAAGCTTCCCACTCGGAAGAAAAAAAAAAAAAAAAAAAAAAAAAGAAGAAGCAGTAAACCGGCAAGTTTGCCCAAAGTGGTGGGAGCTGCAGAAGCCTCTCTCGGTAGCTCTTCCCTGACGCTGCAGCAGCAGAGCCGCCTGCGCTACATACACACAGAAAGAGAGAGGGAGAGGGAGAAAGAGGGAGAGCAGAGAGAGAGAGCGAGTGTGAGGGAGGGAGGGAGGGAGGGGGGAGCAGGAAGAGGAGGAGGAGGAGGAGGAAGGAGGACGAGTCAAGCGCTGCACTCCAGAAAACCCAGCCTTACCCTCTGTCTCTGCTGCTGCTAGTGCTGCAAGTGGGATAGCTGCTCATCACAAAACACCAGTCCAGTCCTCAAACCCGATCCTCATTACACGCCCGAGTGTTGCTGCTGTTGCCTCCTCAAACCCTTTCTCTCCCCACCTCCGCTGTAGACTGCGAACTGAGCAACGATTTTTAAAGCAAATATTTATTCGCCTTTCTTTTAGGCAGAGCTGGTGCACGTTCGGGGCTCTGCATTTTGCGGAATCACGCTGGTAAGAAAACTCGTTTCGCACAGATTCCCACCTTCCCCTGTCGTGTCGGTGCTTTTGTGAAATAGCTGCAGTCACTGTAACTGCATAAAACTCCAGGGAGGAAGGGGGGGGCTGCCTTAGATCTCAGACTTTCATCCTGTTTCCCAGTGCCTTTTGGTCTTTGTGTTCATGTTCTTCCCATTACCATTATTTGAATGTGTCTTTTCAGCGTGTTTGCGGGTTTCCTAGAAAAAAAAAAAAAAAAATCCCTCGGAAAAGATGGTCAGGAAGGGGGCGAGAGGGTTAGTAGAATAAACACATGTAAGAAGTAACACATTTATTTCCGAACAGAGACTTGCTGCTTCGATGATTGCTAAAATGTAGCGTCACCTATCTGGGTAAGCGGGAAATAAACTTTAATGTTAAAGCTCTCCGCTCAACTTTGTTTATTCTAGCGTCCCTAGTTCGCTTCTCCTTTTGACTTTGTGCCATTTAATCGCCTATAGCGTTTGTGTGGCCCTGCCCCTGCGCCCTGGGTGATGCCTGGCCCTGTACCTGTCCTCTCCGTTCAGATCCCGGAGGGAAAAGGGGGGAGGACGGGGACACCCCGGCAGGGTGGCAGGAGGGGGAGGACC
Organism: Gorsachius goisagi; assembly: GCA_018403395.1. Lineage (NCBI taxonomy): Eukaryota > Metazoa > Chordata > Aves > Pelecaniformes > Ardeidae > Gorsachius > Gorsachius goisagi. The sequence continues at coordinate 47,545 of BOSO01011380.1, read as the reverse complement.
TGGGCGAGCGTGGGGCAGGCAGTGGGAAGAGAACCGGCGTGTGCGTGTGCGCAGCGAGGGGGGGCAGGGATCCGGCCGCTCTCTCCCCCTCCGTGAACGCATGTGGGAAAACAAGATGTTTCGGGTTCTGTGTGTGCGTTCCTCGCTCTAAATGGTTATTTTGAATAAAGACGCATGCAGGCGAATGTAGCGAAATGTCTCTCTCTCTCTCATCGCGATGACATATTTGAGCGAAACGCGGCCGGATATGTTGAAGTGGTTTCAACGCAACGGTTCACAGCGTGTCTTTGTCGTTTGGGGCGGCAAGTGGATGTGGGAGGGAGGGAAGGTTGCCCCCTCTTTCCCTGGGGAGTCCAGAGGCACGGAGGGGCAGAGTCGCGCCGCGTGGAATCGGCGCTGGGGACCGAGCGACGGCTGCTCTCTCTGGAGGGCTACAGGGCTGCTCCTCCGGCGGCCCCGGCCCCGGCCCCGGCCCCGGCCCCGCCAGAACACCAAAACCCTCCCCCGCTGATGCTGGAGCCACTCGGCTTTATATCTGCAGCATCAGCGAGAAAGCCCGGCTCGGCGCAGGCTCAGTGTTCACCGCCGCAGTCCCGGACGGAGGAGGGGGGGCTCGGGAGCTCAGCATCTTCTCAGCGGGTTAAGTAGGATTAATACCAAATCCCTATTATATTTGCCAAGCAACTTGAATTTATCAAAATTCCCTCTCGCTGTTCTGGAGCTCCGAGAGGAGGAAATTTTGCCCACCAGACATACCAGTACGTAGGAATACCAGCATACTGCATTACACTGGCTCCCCGCACTAGCAATACAATCGCAACCCGAAGCTCCCGCTGTTCCCTTCCCTTTGTGCTTTTAAACGCAGCCAGGAAACTTAATGTATTCGCCAGGGGAGGGGCGGGATGAAAGCGCTTTTAACCTCCCCGCCATAAACTTTAATCGGATTCTAGGCTGTTTGCACGGCATGGATACCTCGCCTTGTGTCTGCGTCTCCTTCCCCGTCGTCTCCCATGCCTGCTTCTACTACGGTCTGCTTTGCGAGAGCCTCTTTCAAGCGAATGAGTGATTTCTTTCTCTTGCTATGTGCAATCGCTCCCCCCCCTTCCCTTCCTACCCTCGCTGGCCTCTCTTACACACACTACGCCTTTCACATCGGTCTGCGCCCCCCGGTCCCCAGCCCCCCCCCCCCTTCTTTCTTTTTTGCAGTGCCTTCACATGCAGTCTCTCTCTGAATGTGCAATGTCTTTCCTGCTCGGGAGTGCTGCGTCCTTCACAGTGGATTGGTTCCTCTTTCGGAGCAGAGGTAACGGCTCCCCCCCCCCCCGCCCCCCGCCCCTTTCCTATCGTTCCCCCTTCCTCCCCCTCCTCCTCCTTTCCTCCCCCAGGGCAGGCGGCCGGCGTGGGAAATGGGCCCGACGTGCGCTGCATGGTGGATGGCCGCGCTGCTCCCGGCCCACGTGCCCTGGCTGCCGGGAGGGGGACGGGGCTCTGCCGGCCCTGACCCCCCCCTCCACAACCCGCTCGTTCCCGCGGGGGGGAGAGGGCAATCGGCCCCGCCCTCCGCCGCCCCGGTACCGGGGACTCCCGCTCCCGCGGCCAGGGCGCGCAGCGCTGTTGGGGTGCCGGCAGGAGCAAGCCCAGCTGTGCCAGGCGGGGGAGGTTTGGCCCCCTTGCTCAGATCTGTTGCGCAGCCTAACTCCCCCCGCCGCCCCCCCGGCTCTCCCCCCCCCCTCCCCCCCTCCCAGAGGCAGGCGGGCGCCCGCACGCGCTCCGGCGCGGCGTTTGTCCTCCTGATCTGGCGAGAGCAAGTGGGAAGCGGGATCACAAACGTAATCGGCTGTAATAAATAAAATAGCCCGAGATGCTGGAGATATACGGACGGGAAATAAGAGCTGGTGTCCTTAAAGGGAACATCTGATAAGGCCACCGAGGTGGCATCTCGCGTGTGGGAAGGAATCCGTCTTGCTGACATTCGCAGCCTGCTGCTGTACGTGGGGAAATCCTAAAAGCAGCCTGGGAGCTTCCCCAGCGCCTCTGCATTCCCCCCCCGAAGCTCCCTTTCCGATGCTCTGCAGCGGGGCTTTGTTGTCGTCGCCGTTGTAGTTGTTGATTGGAAAGACAGGGGTCATCGCTAAAATATGCAGATGCGATTAATGGCGAGTTCAGCTGCGGCTCTTGGCGGAGCCCCGTTTCTGCCGCCGGCGCCCGGACTCGCGGCCGCAGTTGGCGGTGTCAGCCCACGACAATTTGTTTTTCGCAGTTTAGGAATGTCGGTGGCTCTCACTGGAAAATTACTTCTGGGATCTGCACTGGGAATCCATCTCGGGTTAAAGAGAGGCAGGTTATTTACATATCTATGCCACGCCATACATTAACAAATATATATTGTGTAGTACTACTTGCGCGCACACACGCGCGTACACAAATGAAGCAGCAGCTCCCGAAGGGAAAAAAAAAAAAAAAGGCAAGTGGGCTTGAAAGTAACATATTCATAATAATACAAGGAAAAGGTTAAATACAGTAAACATGACAGCAAATTCGAAAACGGGAAAAATAAGGACAAAAACCCCACATAAAGCAGTTAAAGCCATTTGAGGGAAGGGAGAAACTAACTCAAGAACTCCACCAAGGGACAAACAGATGAAATGACACCACAACAGCACTAAGCCCGCGATGACCTTTCATCTTTCTAAAGTGTCTTGCTGATCTGGTGCAATTCTGCTGTGATCTCTTCACCTCCCTTCCCTACCACAGCCTCCCCCCGGCCGTTTCCGAGCTCCTTGAGGTCGTTGCAGTGAATGTACTGGGAGGTCGGCTGAATTACAGGGAGTGCTGACACTTGCCCGGTGCCTTTCACAGCTTTGCAAACAGGCTTGCTGGTGTAGTAGGCAGAAGTGATTAAATTATTCATTGCAGCAACAGCCTTTCTGATGGACGTTAAAACTTAAGACTTTAAATAAGGAAACCACAGATTTACTTTTAAGCAGATAACAACCGCATCTGTGCTTATTTAATGGAATGCTAGCTAAGCATGGAACCAGTTACTTTGCTTAAATCCTCTCTCTTTTGCTCTCTGTGAGAAATTTGAAATAGATAATACACCATAAAAGTTACTGACAGAGCAAAAAAAATCCGTGTTGGATAACAGTGGTTAAATCTCACACGATTATAATTGCTTATTCTTAACGTCTGAGGTCTGTTCAAAATTAAAGGTTCTTGCATAGGCATGATTCCATCAGCATTTCTGAGTTCTCACATTTCTAAAGAATGATGAACGATGAAAGCAAAAGTGGTTGTGATTCTGTTTACTAGGATTTCTGCAGTGTATATATATATGTATTCCTTACAAATCACAATGATTAAGTTTGAGGATTTCTTTCTTTTTTTCAAAATGAAATTATTGTTCTATAGAATATGTTATGAAAGGTCTTTTACATAGAGTGGATTTTTTTTCCAGCTGTTGGCAAAAAAATCTAACCGTTCAAAATCATACAGAAATGTCAGACAGATTATGCTTAAAATCAGAAGGAAAAATTAATGAAAGGTCTTAAAAAAGCATATGAATTTTCATGAGGGAAGGCAGATTTTGGTTAGATTTATGCTTCATATGCAACTACTGTCTCTCCTGGATTTGCAGGGATATAAATGAGTGCTGCACCCAGCCCTATTATTTTATAGATTTATTTTTTAATTAAATTATTGTTCAATTTCTCTGAATGCAAAGTAAACTGTAGGGGAAAAAGCATTTAAAGTGAGTTTGGGTGAATTCCTATCAAAAATAGAGGGAAATTATGACTCATTAGTATATATTCTACATAAAGAGATACAATGAGACATTCAGGGGAGATAATTAAAACTGGATTTAATTTAAATGAAATGCATGAGAACTAGGTAGCACTGACAAAGAAAGAAAAATATGTTCATTGCCACTGAAAATATTAAATGGGTACAGGTGATATGCATATGGATTCACTTGCAGAGAAAACCACAGTTACTCTTGGAAATAATGTAGGATTTTTTTGATATAATGTTTCCAAGGTTGATACCAAGAGTGAGCACACTGAAGGTCTCAAAGTGCTTTCTAAATTATCCCTATGAGATAAAAGGAAGTGCACTGACCTGCTCAGTCACCCAGCAAGCTGCTAACAAATGGGTCTGTCCAGATTAAGTTCATCAGACCGCAGTTTTGCACCTCTATAGTTTTTGGGTTTTTTTAATATGTTCTGGATTAATCTCAATATTTGTCTTTGAATAAGTGGCAATCATTTCTGCTTTATTGGATGGACTGCTGGAAAGGCAAAGAAGCTCATTGTGAGGTGAGTTTAAAACAAGTTTGTGTTCCAGAGAACTACGGGCACAAAGGAAAGTCTTGTATCATGAAATTTGATGGATAGCAGTAAAGTATACTAAACTGTTATAGAGATATTGAAATACAGTTATTCTCAAGCTCCTGCTCCCACTTATTTCTGTCAGCTATCCCTTATATACAGAACTGAGTACACAGACTTTGGAAAACCATTTCACCTCTACACACTGTTGAAGATTTCTCAACCTAATATTATTTTTCAGTTCTATGCTCTACATTTTGGGTTTATGAGTTTGGGGTGGATTTGGGTTTTGGGTTTTTTTTAGGATGCTGCAAATATCTTTGCTGTGCATTACAGTTTCTTTCATTTTTAAATGAGAATCAACAGATCATAAAATCTTTTGTCTGATACTCCTAGTGTGTCCTGTGCAGCTTTAATTTATTTTTAGTATAATTCAGGATAGCATAAAAGATCTGGCATGTCTTCGTGAATCTACTGTGTCAGCTGCCTGTTGAGTAGAGGAGAAAATATCCAAGCAAGATGGCAACTCTGCAGAGTTCAGAGGAAGAACCTTTGATATTAAAATTCAAATGCTGTTATGGATAATTGAATTCCATGGTGTTCTATTCCCTTCTGTAAGTTAATGCCAATATATGTTATTGGCTATACCTAAAATGTAATTTTTAAGTCTACTCATATACTCACTTACTTGGGAGCTTTAATGTTTCTATCTACTTCATCAAAAATAATCATTGCTCTCCAGCTGAAATAAGGGTCATATAAATACACAGTTATTATAAATTAGGGAAATAAATATGGTGGCAAGGAAAGTAATTTAGAATAGGACCAAGCTGTTGAGTGCTTATTGGGCAGTCAAATTGGCCTTGTTCTGCAACGATTAAAACTGTTTTACTAGGTATTTCGTAATTTTAGATTTGCCATTTCTTTTCATATGAAAAGTGCAACATTAAAACCCTTAGAGGTCATATTGTTACAACCCTCATTTAGCTGCACAGTGCAGAAGCATACCATTTTTTCCTTAATCCTTCGTTTGACCCTAACAGAGGCATGACTATTCACTGAAAAAAAGTAAGGGCTATTCACCCGCTACCATCTACTGTAAATGGTGAGCAAGAGAGAGCAAGTGTGAAAACATGGAAACCCTTGCACCTTTCCCTGAACTAGGTTAAAACCATAAACATATATATCCATGCCTGTACTGCATAGGTCTAGTGAAGAGCTTTGGCATTTAGCCAAAATGAGAATTAGAGACTGGAGAAGGTCCTGCTTATATCACCCTAAACCAGGATCCTCTAAGTACCATTAGGAAAAAAATAAAACCAAGTCCATCCAGCAGCCGAACATATTTTAGGCTGTTAAGCACTGATCTATATGCTGGTACAACCCTGATCAATTTGCTTCTGAAATGTTTTGCACTGCTACCTTACTTCTCCAAAATAAGAGTGAAGGGGTTGTAGCCACCCTTCCTGTGTGGAAGATTACATAGCTTGTCTTTGAAATAATTTGTTCTCCTGCTGCCTCTCCTTTGCACTTTTTGCCATGCACAGGTAGCCATAGTTTTACACCTGTTTTAACTGTTTTGCAAAGTTTCTTGGTGATCATCCTTCACATAATTACATTTTTAGCTTCCTTTATAAGAGTAATAAGTGCTGTACAGAGTGGGTTTTTATGACCTACAATATATCTAGAGGAAGAGAGGTACTGATAAGTTTCCACATTTTTCATCTTCTGATAGAAGCCTGACATATCTTCCAGTTCATTCATTCTGTGAGATGATTAAAAAGTTGCTCTTCAACAAACTAAACCTCATCCAGGGCTCAGCAGGAAATAACTGCAGTCTAAGCACATTAAAGAACAGACAGGGCAAACCAAAGTATACCTCTTTCTTTGCCTTTTAAGATCATGGGAAAAAGAGAAAAGCAGTCTAATATTGTGATAAAACTGGTAGCCTGCAGCAGCTGGTTGATGGGTAAGGATATAGAACCTAATCCAAAGCATACAGAAGTCAATGGAAGTACTTTGACTAAAAAAGCCTTGCATTAGGCACCTAGTGAGTGAATGATGTTGAAAGCATTCATGTAGATCTTAAGCAGATGAGTGTAGAAGAAAATTATGTGCATTTTAATCAAAATAAATGCCATTAAATCACTTGGTGTTGTTAATGTTATTTTGCCTGACCACAGAAATCATGTTTAAGACTCAGAATAAACTGGCAGTGAATCCTTGGATGCTGAGTCCTATCCTCCACTAGTGCAAGCACTCATGTTGCATAAAAACATATTTTTAAAAATCATGTATGTATTTATATATATAAAAAACTCTTATGTTGATACTGATCTTGAAGTTCAAGACATTGCTATAGACATCCACAGGCTCTTTTTACCTATTCATGTGTTTACAGAGAGCATTTCTTTCATCTTAGCTTTGTTTGCAAAGTAATTTTTCAATATCTTCTCAGGAATTAAGTTCTGCATTCCTGACATCACACCAACAGACTTCCCCTCCACCTCTACTCCATTTTTAATGAAGCTTTCAGTGAATCCATCTTTCATATGGAGAACAGGAATTGTTCATGATTTCCGTCATGAAGATGTATTCTACCTGATTTAATAGCATTAAACATCCCTTTCTTCGGTGTCTGATAGTCCTTCTCTAGTAGATTTTCTGGATCTTTCTTTTTCTCTCATTTCCAGCTGATGAACTCAGAGTTTATAGCAGAAAATCTTGTTACATTGCTTTTTGTACTATTTAAGTTTAATCCCATTTCTATTATGGAAGTCACCAAGGTCATCTGATTCTTCCTGTATGTTTTTATGGTTTCGCTGATTCTCAGACTTGTTTAACCAGCACATTTTAGCAGCATGCTCCAAGTTTTTGTGATCCACTCTTTAAGTATCACAAAGGTATATTGAAAGACTTCCCATGAAAAACCCCTTAACAGCTACTATGTTAATGATGCAAACACCTAACACAATCTGTTGTCCTCTCCTGATTAGTCAATTCTTTATCTTCTCAATCTTAACTAATACTTTTCCTATCAGATAGCATAAAAAAATATTTTGGAATCCAGACAGGTAAGATCTTTTCCACTTGCCTTGCTTAGAAGATAAATTATTAAAGAAAGGTATCAGCTAAATGGTATCATCTACTCTTTGAAACCTTTAGATAGATTTTATTGTTTGCTTTGTACTTCTGTGCCATTACTCATTCTTTGCTTCAAAATTTACTCTGAAGCTCTGCATTCAAAAACCATCTAAAAATCACGTTGAGAGATCTATTTCTTTCCTCCTTTCAGCTTCCCTTTCCAAATGTAGGCAAGCCATTTACTATTTTCCATAAATTATCATCCTGGTATACTTGTTCTAGACCCTTCAGATGTATGTATTAATTCTTTCAGGATTCTGGAGTGAAGGTTATCAAGACTCTTTGATTTGAGTATTTTGTAGTCTTTGAATTAATTTCATTACAAATGTGATAATTATTCTTCCACACCTTTACTTTCATTAATAACTTTCCTCATTTCAACATCACGATCTTTGTTGAAAGCTGAACCAACATATAATTTTTAGGTGTATCTCTTGGTAAATAATTATAAATCTACTTATTTTTTGCTTATTTATAGCAAGTTCTGCAAAAGTGAAGCTGTTGTGTTCTTAATGAATGTTTACATTTGACATTTCATTAAAGTCTATGAGGTGAGATACTATTTACATATTCTGCTATTTTGCCAATGTATGTCTGCGTGTCTGTCTTGTCTGTGTATTGCCTACATATTGTCTACATCATTGATCTGCAAGTTCATTATTTTGCAAGTCTGGATGCTTCATATTAAAAGGAGAATGAGAGTGAAAAGGTAAGTAGATCATTCCAGGACAAAAGAGGCTATATCTGACCAAAAAGAGCCTACCACCTTCAAAGAGTTGAACAGTGCATAGACAGAGGGAGAACAAGGTGAAAAGAAACTGGAAACATGCATGGGTTTGGCATTTTAGAACAACAGAGCTGTCCAGGATATCAAAGGACAATCCAAATGAAGAGAGATGTTTGCCAGTTACCAGATGTTACCAGGCTAGATGTACAGAAAGTATATATATATACACACACACACGCATATTTTTATTTCTATATTTTATATATAGATATATAAAGTCCTTGATGAACAAGCAAAAGCTGGATATTAGAATATGTACTTCAGTGAAGATTTTTCTATCAAGTACCTTAGAGAAGTTTAGAGAGAAAGATAAGGAAGAGAGGATTAGAAATAGAATGGGGGGGGGGGGGTGAAGATAGGGAAGTGTTTTTTTCTTAATTTTATGAACAAATAAAATTTTATAAGGGAGAAATGAGAAAAAGCAGATTTCAGAAAGCTGAGGGAGTTCCAATTTTCATTTTAGAACCACATCTTCATAGCTGGCTGAATCTACATTTTAACTAAGTTATCTTTTATTTATTAACTTTTGTTTTTCTTTTAAAAACATTTTGGCATTTTTTTTACTAAACTTTTTTTTTTCTCAAGTGAGAGTACATAACTTGTAGTGTGATTTGAAGAGGATATATTTAGTTCACTATAGTTCCAAAAAGTTCATGAATGCAAAGTAATGACAAGAAAAGTTTTCTAGTTTTCATCTAACGTGTCATTTTTGGCAGAAGTTATTGACTTGGTTTTATTACTACTCCGAAAGTTGTAAGTAAGAATGATAACATCAGCCATTATGACTTCATGACACTTCAAATAATCTCTCTCTTTTTTTTAGTTGTTTATTACTTTACTGAGCTTTAGCACATAACTTCTTTCCAGGTCTGAAGCTATAGTTAAATCTTTGAAAAAAGTAAGGCTGATTCAATAAGATCAGATAACGAAGCTAGATTATTTAACTGTGATGAAATGTATAGACAATCTTATTTAAATAATTTCAGCACTTTCATACATTTCACTATGAACTTGAGCTTTCAAGAAGCTAGCTTTTGTGAGCATTTTGTCTGAGTATTAAAATCCATCCACCCAAGTTCATGCACGTTTCAATCCACTAAAAACCTGAATTTTACATACGATTGGTAAGGACTTTACATTTTTAGAAAATAAATTCCTGAAAGTTTTCATTCACATTGGGTATAGCCCAAAATGTGGTTGACTAATACTTTCCTGACAGTTTAAGCTCTTTACCCCCAAACTACTTTCCTCCGGTATTATGTGACCTCTTTTTTGGGACATATGAATGTGGAGCAGGAAGCTGCCATGTTTGAACACAGGTAGATGAAAGTGAGATCTGAATAGAGAGAAAAAGATGAAGAAAGGTTAATGACTGTCCTAAGTAACAATGATGTCAAGAAATAACTGTGAAATTTGCTATAAAGTTATTCATTCTCTCCATAAATAATAACATTGTATATGTTTAGTTCTTGTTCAAATAGCAAAGGCTTATTCAGCAAATCAAAGTGATACACTCTTGATGACCAATTGTGTAAACATCACTAATATAGCACATGATTAAACTTTTGTTATGTTTTTGGTTTTTTTGGTTGCATTTTGGCTGGGAAATGATATAGCAAAAACATTAATATAAAACCCCCCAAACTATTATCAAGAACATTATTCATATTGCCAGATCAAGCATTCAGAAGTTAGAAAGTATCAGAATAATACTATCAGCAGACCCTTAATTCAGATGCCACTGCACCATCCACTGCAATGTCTGATTGCAATCTAATTACATGTTCACATATTCTTTCTCCACTGGATTTCAATTTGGAATCAAATAAGTAAATAAATAATTAACTTAATTAAATATAAATGAAGAAACACATATTAAATAAATAATTAAACAAATAAATTTTAATAAATTTAAACATATTTTTATTTAATTACACAGAACAAATGTGTAAGGTTGCACTTAATAAAAAATTATTTAGTATTTTTATTTTTCCATGTTCAGTGTTTGTTTTAAGACCTTATTTACTGCACATTGTTCAAATAACATCCTAGACACAAAATTACTAAATGGATTTTTTTATGATGTACATCACTGCATTGTCTAAAAAAATAAAAATATTTAATTTGTGAAAAACTGTATTATACTGGGGGTTATTATGATTACAGTATTACAAATGGGAAGGTAATATGGAGATGCAGGTCAGAAATATCCACAGATTTAGGATATCTAATTTGAGCCTTTTAGGTCCATAGTTTGGGGAGTCCTTAAAATTACATAGCTTTTACATGCGCAAACCAAAACTTTAACTGACATAAAGTATGCCTGGGGATTCTCAGTGTTCTGCAAATCAGTCTCAGGATTTCAAGTAAGAACTCAGAAATAGATGAAATCACAATCAAAATGTTTTGTTCTGTGACGTAGTATCACAGGGGAATTCTATGATGGAAGTGAGTGTCAGTCTCCAGCTTTAAAGTACGATGTTCTAACACTATGAAACACTGTTTTCCTCCTTGATTTCACTTCGGAGAAGGTCAGTTCTGTGCAATGAAGAAAGTAGGGGCCTTGAGGGGAAAAAATATGACTCTAATGAAGGACTATGTCAGACTGCACTGGTACAAGTGAGTGGAACTACGATTCCACCTATAACTTCATTTTGAAAATTTTCTAACTATGAAATAAGCATTTCATTTTTTAACTCTAATAATGTCCTTCTAGCATAATTTGCGGCATATAATAATTTCTGTTGCAGACAGAGGACAGCAAAGTTCCCTATATCCACAAAAGGAAATGCATTTAGGTGAACAACACTTTGAAGAAGAAGGAACTGGGGTGGGGGGAAGGACTCTTGAATAAGCATAAGTGGGAGAAGCACAGATGGTAGAAGTTCCCAAATGTTCTAGTCTCCTCTCTGGGCATCTTTTGCTATATAAGTGTGATAACATTTGTTAGAAGGCATGATTAAGGCTTTGTAGGCTTCACAGATGGAATGTAATTTAGTGGAAAGACTTAAAAGATAAAAGATTCAGACATGAAATGGATTCCACGAAAGGAATTACAAAGGGTCAGGTCCAGAGAGGCAACATACATGTAATGACAACTAAATATTGTTCTGTAAATTAAAGTTTGGATGACCAGTTAAATTGCCTTCAGTAATTTCACTGGGGTTAGGTTAGATTAGGTTAGGTTTAGTTAGGTTGGAATACTTATCTATGAAAGAGAAGACCTGAGTAGTTCCTTTCATCCAGGGCATCTCTGTTTTTCTCAAAGGAATATGTAAAGTGAAACATATAAGCAGTTCAGAAAACTGTCATTTGACATACATCCACCCTATGTTCAATTAAGTATCTTTACTATTATGCAACAGAATTAGGTCAGTTTTCTGTCCCTCCTTTTCCTCCAACAAAACTCATTTACACTTCCACCCTTCCTCCAACTGATGTCAAGCCTCTTGTCCACTATCCTGAGATATCTCAGGTAGGAGGAAAGCACCTTGAGGACATAGGCCAGTAAACTTGAGAATATTTTCCTGTTGAAGGAAATGGAAGAAAGTTATAGTATATAAACTGATTTACCAAGGTCCAATTTCAGAGATTCCTACCCAACATATATACATATGCTTATATGTATATATTTGTGAATATATTTATATTTGGTTACCTGATTATAGCAAGAAAATATTTGGCAAGCAGCTGCTGACATTTGTAAAATTCTATAAACTGCTAGAGTTCTCAATAGGACATCAAAAATTATTTATCAGCGATGTACAGAATATGGTAAATTTCTTCAGGTTAGATTCATTGGTAGAAAGACTGGAAATAATTTAGGCTATTTTGTTTCTGTTACATGGACTTTAAAAGCAGAAATAGTAGCTTTTTAGAAAATAACTATTTTTAACTAGCAAGAAGGATTAGATGTCAACTAACTGCCTGTAGGAGAATGGAAACATCATTACTAAACTCCAAATTACAAATTTCCAGTCATGCTGGAAATTTAAGGTCTGAGACTGAGAACAGACCATGTAATAGTGCTTCCTCACCACACGAGCACTCTCATCAAAACCACCATTCAAGGCTGCTGTCACATCTGACTCACTGATTCAAAAAATCTGACCTCTGGGCCAGACTGAGGACTAATCAGTCATGAAATGCTATTTTTAAAAGAATATTTTGTTCTTTATAAAGAGAAAAGAAATCTGTTAAATATTCAGCTCTTGCCTTATCTTTACAGCAGTAAGATTTCTGTTAGTGATTCTTCATTAAACTTGATTGCAAACTGGAGAGAGACAAAAGTATTCCCATGTTGTGGCTGTTTCATGGGATTTAAGACATATTTATGAAGAAAAAGTGTACTTTTTTTTTTTAAAAAAGGGCACATTTCCATTTTAAAAAAGGATGTCGGAGAGCCCAACTCTCATATTTGATGTACAAGTATATTGTGGTCAGAATCCCATTGCTCTTTATAAGGTGTTTTGTTTGACTGGCTGGGTTTCTTCAGTGTTTTGTTTCCCAGAGCTGTCTATTCTTTATAAAAATATCTACGTGCCAATTAAAGGCATTCTGAAGTCAATCAGTTGTAAATGTAAGCATGTCTTATGGGACTTCCCTTCACTTTAATGTGGTTAATGAATATGTTCCCATGACTTTTAAATGGACTGGTGCCTCAGCACATTTTCAAAATTACTCTATTTGAAGACATTTCCATTTATAATGGGGCTTAAATCTCATTTCCCTCAATATCTGCCCTCACTTAGTCTTTTTTAAGGCTTCTACAGAAAAAAAAAAAGATATCTCAGCTGCTACTCCTGCTCTTAATGCTTTCCTAGTATCGGTAAGAGCAGAAACCAATTGATGTCTCACTCTGCTACTCATACAGAGACAATATGCAGACACTGCACTACCCTCCATTCCTGGCTGAAGAGCTCTGTGCTACCATTTCGTGTTATCTGCACACACTGACTGCTTCTGCTTTGTGTGTCTGATAAAGCTTCATGCCTCCCTTTAGTCTCTGCAACTTCACATTTTCCCTGTAGGAACTTAGAGTAAGACTGGTAAAGATTCCCTTAATTTCAAGCTATTGCAGATCCTAATTGGAAAAAAAAATCACATGAAAGTACCAGAGACACAGTCCTGGGCAAGTGGAAGAAGGGAAAATAGAAGGGGATATAAAGAAGGTGAGAAAAGATGTGGAAGTTACACTATTTGATTGTGTCCTTCATTTGCTGAGTCAGCAGGAGTCAAGAGCTCTGCAGGGGCACACTTAGCCTTCACATTTCTTGACAGAACCACATCTGGCCAACTACATTGCCAGCAATTGAGAAGCCATGCAGGAAGCTGTATCCAGCTATTCTCATTCAGTGTGAAGGTTACTGTGTTGTGGAGGTAATGGGCGAGGAAATAAGGAAAATGTTACGACACTATGCCTCTCACATACCGTAAAGGGAAGCATGAAATGTATGACCAAGTTTGGGCTGTTTGCTGCTGTAGTTCTTAGACACGTAAAGCATTAGATGTTCTGGGAAAATTTAGCGACTACTTTAGAAAGACCTAACATCAGGCGATCTTGAGAAGAAAAATCTTCATGAAAAGAAAATTCTTCATGGAGAAAAAAGCTGAAGGAAATTGAATGATCAAATTTTACAACAGAATTTTGTACTTGAATTTTAAATTCAAAAGCTTTCACTTGTAATCCTTCTGTCAAGTTATCTGAAACAAATTTCTTGGAGCTCTACTTGGCCTTTGCAAGGACTTCTAACGTCAACCTCCATTTAAAAAGCCTAGAAAAAGATAATGACTTCTCGGGGTCTCTTAACGTGCAATGTTCACTCAAATACAAGTACTGAACTTAGATGTAAACCAAAGAAAAATACATCAATGTTGCATAAAGGAACCCATTAATCTATGTGGGGAAAGCTCCAGAAGAATATATCAGTTTCTGGTTTATATGAACAATTAGGAAAACACCAATTGCACTTTAGTCTTTTAGTTCAGTGTTTCCCAAGGAGCGATGCTGCTCTCACTAGAGAAATGTACCATCAATAAAGGTGAAGCACAGAAAAGAGTATCATTCTGTGAATGTATGAACTTAGACGCTGGGCCCATACTGGCGCTGCTAGCTGTAGCAAACTGAAGGAAAGAAGATGGTCGAGTACAGCAGTGTAAAAAAATGGGAAATGGGGGAAAAAAGGACAACATAGTAGTTCAGAAAAGCTTGGTGCCAGTGTTTTGTCTCTCTGATGACAGGAAAATATATTAGATAAGCAAATACCCGTTTGTCATATCAATTCTTTAGTTGCCTGGTGCTAGGTGTAGTTTGGTGTCCATGGGTTGTTTTTTCCTGGAGATCTGAAATGTTCTCAAGCAACTAGGTCTCTCAATGCTGCCTTACTGATCAAGTCTTCACACAATCTAAGCAGTTTACAAGGGGATCAGTCTTCTGGTCGCAGTAGGGAATGAGTGATCATTCGGATTCAAGATTGCCAGTCCTTTATGTTTGATGTGAAGTGTTTGGGTTTCAGCAGGAGAACTTAAAATTTAATTTGAGATATTATTTTCACTGAGTGAAACTTGTTTTCCATAAGCCTCCCAAAGCTTTGACAACCGGGGAAAAAAAAGTGTTCCAGGGACAAATTAGCCAATTGTTTATAAGAACACTTACCACCCCATGAGTTTTGAAAATCACCAGTTCCCAGCCAGTAAGGCTGGAGATATGTGTCGCATCAGCAGTGAAGCAGAGAGCAGAACAGAAACAATATAATTCATTCTGTTCATGAGGAGTTGAAACTAGATATCAACTTTTTCTACTATCTTGCAGCTATTAAGCTGGTACTTGAGGCAAATTTCTACCAGTCTCAGTTAATTTTAAAATTTTAAAAAGGTTTATGTAAGACTTTTACCTTTTTTTGCTAGAAAAGATAAAGAAATGGACAATTAACTACATTCTTCCCAGCAGTGTAGAAGTACTGATGAATGTTAAGTCAAGTTACAGTGAATACTGAAGAAAGTGTTACAGAAGCTGACTTGCTGCTAAAAGCAAGCAGAAAATGTAGATCTATTAGGCTGCTTCTAGAAATTGTGCTTTCTTATAAATCAGATTTTAATACAGAAGGTATTTTTTTAATTCTCTGCAAAGTTCATGTATTAAGATTTTATGTCTATAAAACTAAAAAATCCCCAAGTGATTGCAGTACTAATTTTAACTATATTTCTGTCCAAATTTGATGATGAATACGGATTCAGTCATCTTCACACTGTGTTTGGAAAAACTATCTACTGTACAACAATGTTCTTATTCAACTAGAATAATTTTCCTTCAAGTATTGAGTCTGAGTATATATGTTTCTTTTTGTCTTTTTGCAATACAGTAACTGTGAGACACTATGCGTATTTAAAACCATCTTTTGAACCCTTGTACTTTTGGGTTAGCTTCTGAAATCTCCAGGACATGTTGTCGTGATTTAAACCCAGCGAGCAACTAAGCATGACATAGCCATTTGCTCACACCCCCGCAGTGAGATGGGGGAGAGAATAGGAAGAGTAAAAGTGAGAAAACTCACGAGTTAAGATAAAGACAGTTTAAGAGGAAAAGCAAGGGCTGGGCACGTGCAGGCAGAGCAAACCAAGGAATTCATTCACTACTTCCCATCGACAGGCAGGTACTCAGCCATCTCCAGGAAAGCAGGGCTCCATCACGTGTAACGGTTACTTGGGAAGACAAACGCCATCACTCTGAAGGTCCCCCCTTTACTTGTTCTTCCCCCAGCTTTATATGCTGAGCATGACGTCATATGGTACGGAATATCCTTATGGTCAGCTGTCCCAGCTGTGCCCCCTCCCAACTTCTTGTGCCCCCCCTAGCCTCCTTGCTGGTGGGGTGGAGTGAGGAGCAGAAAAGGCCTTGACTTTCTGTTAGCACTGCTCAGCGGTAACTAAACCATCCCTGTATTATCAACACTGTTTTCAGCATAAATCCCAAACATAGCCACATACTAGCGACTATGAAGAAAATTAACTCTACCACAGCCAAAACAAGCACACATGGAAGTTAACAACAAGAATTAGGTTTTATGCTGGTGCCCTCTGCCACTTTAACAAAGTGCTCTTTTACATCAAAGATGCTTTCCTGCAATCACATCTGTATCATTTCCTCGCAAAACCTTTGGTGGCAGGATGGGATCAATCGCATGACCTTTGAGCAGAGCCCTAACCACAAAACAGAATCTTTTCTTTCTTTCCATGCTGTTGGGAGTTTGCATGCATTTCTGGTGAGTCCCAAAGAGCTGCCTGGGGAAAGCTGATGCAGGGTGACTTTTTTCCAAGCTTCAGTTCCCTCTTATTCACCAAAGGATGGTGGGAGCAAGCTTTCTCCTATGGACTTCTATTCTATTCCCAATTCATCAACAGATGGCAGTAGAAAACTCCCTACCTACCTATCTTCAGACCAAAGGCCTTACAAATGACCCTAATAATAACAAAGGAAGAGAAAATATCCAAACCATTGCTGCCTAAGTCTTTAAGTCTTTTATATATATATATATATTTAGTGCTCTAAACTTTTCAGTGGAATGCGAAAGTCTCCTAAAGATTAATTTTATGCTGAGTCTGAATGACCAGAAATAGCTGCTGCTTTTGGAATGACTCTTTCCTGTCACCTTTCTCTGTTTTGCAATGATTCTTTTATTGATGTACTTTATTTTTCTAGTTGTGAAAGAGTATATTGAATATAGATTATAGCAAATATTTTGCTTTTCCCACAGATAAATTCCTGTGATGAAAAATCAGTTCTCTGATCTCAGTGAAGACTTTTTCATATGTTATCATTACAGTGACAGAACAAGTAATTTAGTAAGTAAGTTTCTGAGACATGCCTCACTAGATTTTGGTATTTCATTAATTCCTCCCCCTTCAAATCAAGTAGATGGTATAATAAACTTAGTGAATTCCTTATACAGATTGAAACATTTAGATGCATGGAATATATAGTAGTTTCTTATTCAATTTTTAAAAAAAGTATCAGCAGATATCTTGGCATTGACAACCAAGGAAAAAGCATTACCATAAAAGTTTCTGAGAGGCATTTTCTTGTGTAATGTATAATACTGGGTGTCTGATATAGGAAACCTCATATGATATAATTCTCTTTTAGCCTTAAGGCACATGAATTAGGCCTAGAGATCCTGATTTCTGTTCCCACTTCTTTCACTAACTTATCTTAATAATTCTTTGCACTTCACAATTTGCCAGCATGTTTCCTATGGTGAGAGAAACTCATTTCAAAGGAAAGGAAGAAAGGGAGAAGAAATGGCTCTTTCAGGCACTGCTGGGGGGAGTGGCTTACTGTTCTAAACAAAATGGAAATGTTTGAATTCACTGAGCCAATGATTTAAATTGAGGTAGGTTTGACTCAAATCTTCTTCAAGACGTGAACACTGGTTTCCCTTCAATTTAGTGAGTGGATTTTTTTAGATTAGACTTTAAATACTGACGGTGTGTTGGCTGTGTGAGTATGTTACCAAGCCCTGGTGTACTTGGCAAAGGAAAGTGTATGTCCTAGAAGCAGTGCAGAGCGTTTTGCCTCCGCACACTGTTCTACAGAAATCTTGGGGGAAAGCCAGCATAGTGTCAAATCCATAAAGACTGAAACATCATTTTTTAAGAGTTTTTGCTTTTTGTTTTGCACCTTATTTCTGGTTTGGTTTGTTGTGGTTTTTTTTCCTTCTCTAAAGAAACAGACAAACCTGCCATAGCAGAATACATTTTGGTCCCATATGCAGAAATATCGCTTGATTTGTACTCTTCTCCTGATCTGTTTGTGCTAAGTATTGTAAAGTTTCCTTATAACTAGGAAAAAGAGTGAAATGTTACGGTTAATGTTCAGATAATTTCAAATAGATTTTGCCAGTTTTTTAGTTATCTAACTAGTTTGAGGTTGTGTCATTTTCATATGAACGATTTTAGAAAAAAATGAAAACAACATTAATTCTTGGCCTGTAAGCATAAATATTGGTGCTGCCCCGATGCTATCTTATTCTTATGAAAAATACAACCAGTATTATAAAAATGAGGTTTTAGGTGAGGTACATCTTCTTGAGTGAGAAGACTGATAACAAGATTGCTGTATGTTAGCTAAATGTAAATATAAACCAGTAATAAAAGATATAATTTAAAAGATAAGTGCTCATATACATAGAAATGGTTGCAGAATCTTCATTTAGTCCTATCATGTTGTCTTTAATATATTATCACATACGTTTATTTCCAAAGGACCCTGGATATTAAACACACTCCCTGAATTATGAAGAAATTTATTCCATGAATGAACTGTGTGTTCAAACTGTTCAGCCTGTGTCCTCTGCCTCCCTGTGCTGTGAATAGGTAAAGAAGTTAGAGAATGAAAAACTCATCATGCATTCATTATGGTTTTCTCATGGTAATGCTAGTATTTGGAAGATAGTAGCTTCCTTTGTAAATAACTTTGAGATATGTTTTAATAAAATGTTATACAATATTAAATGTATGACATTAACAGTGTGAAGCTTTTGTGTTCTGAACTGAACCATTTTTCAACGATCCACCAACAAGTGCATTTGCAACCCTGGGAGCATGTTGCTGTTGAATATGGGACTCCTACACCTTTTATTTTACTTATTTGTTTTGAGAAACTACCAATGTATGTACACAGCATACGCAGGGCAGAACCCAGCAAGCCCTGTACTCTTATATGAACCTTGCTGTATTAATTCAGGCATAGGAGCGGATATTTAAAATATGTATCTATTCAGTGTAATAGAACGTCTACTAAGAGGGTTACTAGTATGCGTTAAGCACCTGACTAATTCAGCTGTACTGTTCCTGGCATTGCAGGTGATCTGCATTGCTGTGGTCATCCATCCCCATAGGGCTTAGGGTGTCTGGGGAAGGCTAAGGCCCTGTGTAGCCCACCAGTGGCATTTTTTATAAAATTGTACCACAAGCATGTGTTGCATGGCTGGGAGTATGACATGAGAACCTGTGGGCAGTTGAGGTCTGCCTTTGTAGTGAAAGACTTGGTGTGTACATGCATGTGTATGCATGTGTGCATTTGACTGGCAGTGCAAATGTGGAGACAGACCTGTTGCAGTGTTGTTCATTCTGCCTATAGGTTTACTTTGGAGTAAATTATCCCCACCTGAAGTTTCCTTGAGAAAAAAACTAGCTGTGACAGTTCAAAAGAGAAGCCCAGGAGCAAACTGACATACAAGCAATGTGAACAGTCAATGAACTGCAGAGTGAAGTGAAATGGAGTGCTAAGTTGTTTGACAGCATGCATAGGTGACTTAGCTCACATGTATCTTGTCAACTATTTCTGTATGGCATTGATGTCCTGAGGAGACAAACCCTGAAACACCACTCTTACACCTTGAGTTAACTCCAAAGATTCCTGCACAAAGACCATACACACCGTAACTAATTCCTTTTCTTTCCTGTATTCCTCCTTGGTTTTGAAGACATTTTAGTGTCAATATCTTTCACTTCTCACATATTTACTCAGCTTGTTATGTTCAAAATGCTTGACTTTCTCATTTTCAATGTATCTCTGATACCAAACAGAAAAATTCAATTACAATTTCCTTTTATTATAAAGTATTATTTCCAGAAGGCCTTATTTTCAAAACCCACTTTTTCTCTGTCCTGTGATATAATACATTTCAAAGTTAGTCTCAATAATTTCTATTATCTCTTCTCTATTTTTAGATGCCTGTTCATTTTTCACTATTTTTTTTTTTGTAAAACATCCTACTTCTGCCTAGTTTTATCCAGTTATTAGAAAATTGTATTATTTCTATCTTTACCTTCCCCTTATCCAAATTCCTGTAAGAAATTTTATTTCAGGAAAAATATATTCAGCAAGAGTAGTAGTAGATTACATCAGTATTCATCTATTGTCTAATTCATAATTGTCTTTCAAACAGGAATGTTCTCCTAGTTTGCTTTGTAGAGATTAGACAGAAAAAAAAAAAATTAAGAGAACTTTTGAGAACATGCCACCGTAAATGTTCTTCCCTTTTTAATTTCTTTAACCATAAGAAAGCATGTCTGTAACAAATTTGAAGTATTCCCTTGTTTTGGAAAGGCCTGTCATTTCAAACTCTACTCTTTAAAATACTGTTGGAAGAATATTGCCTAGTAGTAGAACATAAATTTTCAGATACTTGAGATAAGTTATGGTAGTGAGATTCATATTGGGTAATCAAAGCAGACTTTAAGCAGAAATTAAACTCCTACATTCAAAACAACACTTCAGAATGTCTGTATTAGCATTAGTTCCTAATGGAGAAACTCTCATTTTGAACTACTAAATTTGAGTGATCCTCAAAGTCTGGTACACTGTCTAAGAGGGAGAGGAAGGATTTTGGCCAGAAGAACAGGCAGGAAGGAGCCCAACTCATAAAATTCCAAACTGCCTTCACTACATATTTGGTTTTTAGTTCAGTGTATCTCTAATATGAAATGAACAAAGTCAGGCCATACCCAAAGTGCTTTGTCTACTACAGTACAGAAATTGCATGCTCTTGTTCAGGCCAGAGAACTCCTGCATACATGGCTGAACTGTAGCGCAACTTCAGTAGGAAGGATAGGTGTGAGTTGTGGGTTTGAATATCTCTGGGTGAGCTAAGCCCTTTTCTGGATTTCTGTGTATATTGCTGTGCAAAACCGGACAATTAGCTACTGTTAAAAAAGGCAAATTTTGTTCGGCTCACTAGGTATTCTCAACAGATAAGTCTGCTCTGATTGAACAAGACACCTAACATCTAGAAAAGGAATAGGAGCTCAAATGCAAAATTGTACTTAGTGTTTCTTTGTTAGCTTTACATAGCTTTTCCTGTAGCCTGTGCTTAATTTTTTATTGTACAGAGATGTTAAACATTTTAAATAATCATGATGTAGGCAGTCATTTCCTTTTATGCCATGGGACTCCTAAAATTGATACTCACAGTAGAACATGGTTTTCTGATACATTCTATTGTTGGTGTCTTTTATGTGAAGAACTGCAGTTAAGAATTAAGTTATGACACCCTTCCATTGGAACGTGAAAACACAGCCATCTGGCATGTATGTGCTTAATCATTTTGCAAATTACTTTGCCACAGCCTATTTTAGTACTTGGGAGAACCTTCTTCTACCTAATATTTTTGTCAGAGTGAAAAATTAATGCTGAAAACCATACAGTCTCTATTAATAAGATCTCCTCTTCACAATCTGCTCCCTGCTGAATGATTTGGTAAGGATTTAAAATTGCTTATACTGATAGATTATTCTATAAATATGAAATTTTAAAGAATTGCTGAATTCATCTTGTCACCTGCATGATTTAGTCAATCTCCTGGTACATTTTTTCCACTGGAGTTTTACAATGCAAAAAAATCCTTTCTATCTCCTGGTTAATTTCTTTGAATGTCTGTATAACCATGTTTTTAAAAGAAACACGATCAGGAAGCAATTCAGTTGAGTTACTGAGATTCATACTATATAGTAATTGGATGTGAACAGGTAGTCAAGAGTTATCCTTTCTCTTTCACTAAGACTGTTACTACCTAAGTTTTGTCTTTCTACTTTCTTCTCTTTTTTATGGAGTAAAAAGTTAACATGCAGTTTAAGATTCATTTTGTGGATCAACACCACTCTGTAGTACTTGTAAATATATTTCTGGTTATTCTACAAACATTTAATAGAGAAATTGCCATTTTTAGCTGTTAATTTAGGGCTAGGTTAATCTCCAGGACACAACTCAGTAAATGGAAACAGGAATTGCTCTTATCTGAGCATTCCAAAGGGAGGTGTGTGGTTCTAGGAAGTCTTAATCATCTCTGGGCCAGCTTGGCACTAGGATTATGGTGATTGCTAGTGACAAGTACCAATAAGAGATTAGTTTTATTTCCCACTCTTACTTAGGTTCACCAGCTCTAGGCAGATGAAGATTATTCCATGCATTTTACATCTTTGTTTTCTGGAAATCAGAGAAGTTGGTGAATGTACAACATCCACTCAGTTTTGCATATTCTTGTAGTCCTTTGTCTTAAATCCCCCTTACCCCAATGCATAGGAATGTCACTGAACTAAAAATCTAGCCCTTATATAGTGTCTTTTCCAAAAACCTCTAAGTATTTTACCAAAGTAAGAAAGGCAAGGCAAGCTGAGGTCAGAAGCACTTCAGAACATGCATGAAAAAAATAACCTCTGACCTGTTGCTCAGAAAGTAGCTCTAGTTCATCTTCTCCACAATTTTTTAGTGTGTTCTAAGTGCTTCCTACTTCATGACTCTGGTCACGTGAGCTATTAGTTTACTTCTATTCTGAAACTGCAATTTTAGAAATGACCCTCATTTCTGTACGTGACGTGCAGCGAGCAGTGACACAGAGGTACAATCAAGAGAGTTTTGCATCTACCATTCCCTAGACAGGGAACAGAGATCTGCTTCTCACTGGAAATAAAACAATGAAATCTTGAAAACACAATTATGGATGAGAATGCTGAGAAAGTCCAAAATATATTGTCAAAAATACTGGGGTGTGAAACTTATCTGTATGATATCTGCATTCTCTGGGTACTTAACTTCTTTTGCCCCTTAATAGAGTGAGGACTTTAGGATGCTATTTAGCCACTTCTTCCTGGTCACTTATGCCGATAAATAGGGAATTAAACTAAAGGATTAGCCATAAAATAGATTATAGTTCAAAGAGTCCTTGCAGAAAACAGCAGTCAGACAAATAGAAAATTAGCCTAATCTCTTGGTACCCTGTGTGTCAAGGATTGGAAAAGAAATTATAACATTGTCCAATTAAAGAAAGTCAGTACTTTTTGAGGCACGGAAAGAAGTTTTTAAAAGGTGAGAAGCTAGAGTTCTTAAGGCTTTTTGGAACACAGAACCTGTTTCTTTTAGTGGCTGACAATCATTCATGTTGTCTTCAGTATTGTGGAACACTGGTAATTTTAGCAACATCTGACAGTCACTGTAGTTAAGAGTATGTAAATATTTTCATTACAAGCAATATTTGTCAGACATGAAGACTTTAGCTATTTCAAACTGTTTAAGCAGAGTTTTTTTAAAGATGTAATAACTACCATAATGCTTAACTTCTTGATCATCCCACAAAAACCATGAAGTCATTCAGGTCCGAACTGAATATGCACCCTGTTGCTGAATTTCCTCAACAAGTAGTTCTATGGATCGTCACTGAAAAAGTTCAGCTACTGGGGAAGACAGGAAGAAAAATTTTTTTTAGCACCAGAATAGAAAGTGCTATTTTGTTTCCATTTATTCTCTTTTCTGTTGGAATTTTTTGTTCTGTTATACTTACCACTAAAATAATTTCAGTGCCAATATATAACACTGTAATAGATCACCAACTGGTCAACCTTAATGCCCTTGAGGGAAACCAGCTCAGCAAGTCTGGCAAGTTATTTAAAAACATGTCATCAAAGGCTTTATAAGGATAACTAAACCTGCCATTTTCTGATACCAGTGGGAGCAGGTAACCCTCTTGAGATTGTTTGAAGGATTTGTCAACAATGTGGTTCCTTGAACATTAAAAAAAATTCTTCCACAGAAATTCTGTAGGTGAGTAAAGTAAGAACAGCATTTTGCTTGTAGTTTACAGTGTTATAGAAGGCATCTGTACATCTGTAACAAGAGTAGCAATTACTGTATTAGTATTAAAACATAAAAACTCCCATACTGAGTCAGATTAATCACCCATCTAATACAGTCTTTATTTCCACTCCTGTGCCACCCTTTCCTCCTTCTCCTTCTCCTTCTCCTTCTCCTTCTCCTTCTCCTTCTCCTTCTCCTTCTCCTTCTCCTTCTCCTCCTTCTGGCAGCTTGATCACAGATACTGATATAAATATAGAAGTCACAATGTTCTTCAGCAAATTATCATGACTTTTATTTTCTCTCTTTTGTTAATATTTCATCGTTGCTCTTACTCAATCAATAACCTTAAGACTAAAGAGGAAATTCTAATATCTGGAGCCACTGTATTAAATAATCAGGATGATGTCTGACAGGCAATAAGATTTTGATTAGCTGTAAGGTTACTGTACCAAAGTTCTGTTTTCAGTTTTCAAAATACTGTTTTTCATGTACTTTTGTGTGTGCTTGTATGCATGTAAGACACATACTGTACTTTGCAATCAAGGGAATAAAGGAAGATCAAAGAAATGCACACCTTAGTGTGGTTAAGAAAATACTACACATATCACCCACTGCATTTCTGAGTGACAGTTTTTGAAACTAAGATTGACAACATGTAGGATGTAATGAGTGGGAAGACGACTGGAGTGTTCAGCTTATAAAAGAGAGGTCTGCCTTCACAGTAGCACTAGAAGTTGTTACAGTCATCTGTTAGTGTATTTGAAGAAGAATATGATAAACAGTGTCTGTGTAAAAGACCCCCAAGTGATGTAAATGTCTGCTTTTTAAAATTATGGTTTGTATTTATGGATCCCTGCATTCACATATTTACTTTCTCAGGGAAGTGCTGTACTATTGACATTTTTCATAAGAAATTAGTAGATGGATAGCAGGGGAAAGATAGTAATGGTCAGTGAATGGACAGCAACTTGAGACTGTGGTCATACTACTGTGTAAAAAATGCTCAAGGAGTAACAGTTTCTGACAACTGAGAGTCTCAGTTCCTGAGATCAAGCAAAAAGGGCTAGCTCATTTCCACACTGATTAGAGACAGCCAGCCTTGTATAGGTTTACCAGATCCGATACCTGACTCTGTGTTTCAGCTAAACTCTTAAGGCCCTGAGAGATCACCTTTATTTTACAGGCCTGGGGATTTGGGGTGGGTGGTTTTCCTCCTTCCTCCCCCCAGATCAAAGTGCCTGAACCCATGTGAAAACCAGAAATGCTGGAATAACATTTCATATTAGGAAACTCAGAGGATCACGTATTGGAAGTTTTGAGGTGTGACATGAGGATCTGTGATGTGATTAGTCAGTGAGGATGGTATTGGAGGACTGTGTAGAATAGATGGAGGGAAAACTGGCAGAAAACTGACACAGTTTTATCTGCCTAGACTTCTGGGATCAGCCCATGAAACAGACTGTCTCCCAAAGCCTGCTCAGACTTCGTCTTGAAGAGAGATATTTGGAGCAGTCTAAGGCATAACTAGGGAAAGAACTACCAATTAAGCAGGTGTAAGTGAACAGAGGTCTAGGGCTTCATCAACCTACCTCTTTTATTTATTAGGACAGACAGAACTGCAGACACCAGGAGCCAGGAGTGGGTTCTTTTCCCATTGTGCAAATATTAAATTAGGATTAACTCATAAATTAACAACAATAATCATGCACAAGCCTAAAAAAAGTCACATCATGACTCAAACCCACAGAGTTCTGTGTTCTCACACTTCTTTCCTGCTCTCTTTTTCAGGTAGGGAAATATGCCAGTATTTTATTTAGAGCAGATAACTTTACATGACTACTCAGCACATGTACTGGAGGGCTCTATACCATTTACGGTCAACTTTCTTGTTGACCATTCTCCATTCACCTGTAAAGAGGGTGAACCAATGGTCCTATAGAAGCTCCTTGCTTCTAATCTTGATAGCAGCTATATAGGCAGCAAATGTAGGCAGCATGAATGCTGAACAGCCTCATAATTCCTGATGTGGGCACAAAGCCAGGATCACAATCTGGCTTTTCAAGTCTTGACACATTCACAGAACACTGTAATACAGTATTGTTTATTTATAGAAATTTGGACCTGTTTGAACTTCCCTGCTTTTATATCAGAAGATAAAAGCTGAAGATATCTTCTATAATCTATAAGACATGGTGTGGCTCTCTCTGAACTCTGGTAATAATTACTGTATCTAAATGACTCTAGACATTTAAGATTCCTATGTTAAAGTAATGTCATTTTATCCTATGCATTTTGCTCGTTCTCAGAACTAAAGGAAACTCTTCTGTTTATTATCTCACTTTTTTTTCCAATTTCTTTTTATTATACAGGACTAATATGTCCCTGAATTTAGATATATCACATCAAGTGGAGTAAAATCAGACAGAGGGTATAATAAAAAAAAGCTAAAAGCTAAAACAGTATTTGTGCCTATTTTAGTGTGAAACTGGATCTTGGGAATTCAAGGATGAATTTCCCATATGCATCAGAAACTTGATTGGAACAATTGTCCTGACACTTTTTAGAATCTTGAAACACACTGAGCCCCAAGTTGTGGGAATGATTTCCGCACATTATATGAGACTGGACTGTGATGTCTCAGTGCTGTGCAGGACTTTAAAAGCCATATTTTGCATATGCATATTAGCTTTTAAAATATTGTTAAATAGACATTTGAAAATATTCTGAAGAAAGCTTGCATGCATGTGAATCCTGGTAAAGTTTGTAGGCAGCGTGTACTGTTTCTATACATATTACCGAGAAACAAAGATATTTCTAAAACAAGCTTGCTATCTTTCATTACTAAAATAAACATGCTGTGTTAGAAAACATGGCTACAAACCCTGTTTCTGTCTTGTTTGACTTGGATTAAATTTGACAAGATGTTCAGGCATTGGGGCAAGAAGAAAACAGAGAAAAGGAGGACATGAGTGGTGACTGTTCTTTTGTCACCATTCTCAAGAGGAGTCATTGTGATGTTTAGTGGAACCACGGGAGAAAGGACAATTCTACCTGCAAGGCACCATCTAGCAATTAATATTTGCAATACCAGAGTATAATTTTAATAGGGATAAGTGACTTTGAAACTTTCACACATAGCTGTATTGAGTGCAGCAGCAGAAATAAGGTGCAGGGAGAAGCCCTTCACATCTTTTATGCCCTAACCAGAAATTCAGGGAAAAGTGCTTCAGTTCTTATTTATCTCTGAAGACAGACTTTTGTGCTCACAAAAAAAAATTCTTTTTCTTTGCCAACTTTATCAATTGGTCTAATGAAAAAAATGGCTTTTTTCCATAACTTTACCCTCTTGCTCCTCTACTTTCAGATACCACAGAGAACAGAGAAATAAAGGGGATAAAAGTTATCTCCCTTACTTTCTTTTCCTTATTTATACAGGTAAGCAGCATATAACCTCAGTTTATGACAAGTATTCTCAGCTATTTCCATAAATCCTTTTCCTGAGGTATGAGAGACATATTTATACCCTTTCATACTAACAGTTGTTAATGAAGAGATATGTGTAAATACTAGTGTCACCACTCATAGAAAAGCCAAACCCTTCAGTTAATACCAGTTCCCTTTATTGTGTGCCAATGCAGGAAAGAAGGGGACCCATGAAACCATTTTCCTCTAAGCAGACTTTTTATCTCACTTGCCTAAGAGCAGGCAGACAGAAAGATATCCTTATTAGCACAGAGCAAAATAAACTGTAAAGCAGCAGTAGGGAGGAAGCTGATCATGACGGAGTCAGCCTGATCCCATTTTTCCTTTGGAATGGTGCTGTGTACACACAGGTTTGATTTTGAACTTGTACTCTAATCCTAGATTTATTAAAAAAATGCTATATCTTATCATAGACTCCATACAAAACAATCTCCTAAAAAGCTGTTATGTTGACTTTTGGACATCTTTACATATTTGGGAGGCAGGGGGCATTTGTCAGGTATGTGCTAACAAGTAATGAAGATTTATACCTTACCTGGGAATGTGCTAGATTCCATAATTTTTCATTTTCTGACATTCTAGCATTTGGGAATTTTTAAACAGGTGAGTAATTTTTGCAAAAGGAGAATGCTATTGATAATCAGAGTTGGATGAGGTCCATCAAAACACATTTTCAACACTGCATTGATTTTAACAAAGTTCATGCTTAAGGAATATTAGGATATAGATGTGCTTGGTGACTTTGGAGGTATGTCCATTTATCAGTGCACTCACCCCTCAGACACACTCAGAAATGGTGTAAAATTGTGGCAATTTTAAAAATTATTACTCAGAAGGGCACATATTGAATAAGACTGCTATTTGATGGATTTAATAATATGTTTTATGCCTTTAAATTTTTGTCATTTATTTTGTTAGCTAACTCAATGAAATGTAAGTGATTGAGGACTGTGTCCCACTTTCCATTGTCTTATGCATTAGTGCTATTTTTTAATCAAGTGAAAGATGAAAGAATTAGAAAAATTCAGTCATAATAAAGTCATAGGCAGATGAAAAAGTAGCTACCCAAAATCCATTAGAATATGCAAAAAATCATTCTCCTTTTTCCTAGGAGGGCATTACTCCTTCTTTCCTTCTGTCCTTGTTTACCTAACTTTTCACTGTATGGTATGACTTAGATATACTTGATCTGAAAGATAATCTAATCTGGTTGAAGTTACTTGCTTGGTTCTAAAAATACCTTTGAAACAATTCAGTGAGTTTCAGAATGGTGTTGGCTCTGCTGAAATCTTATCAAGGGCACCTGAAAGTCCTACCTACTTTTTAAACAGCTGTTCCATATGTGTATCTACTTTTACAGCCCTGCCAAAGCTTATAGGCATCTAAAGGTTTAGTTGACATCTATGCTTTCACGCATTTTTAGAGGTATTTATTTTGGGTACATAATTGTCTATTTCATATTTATGTCTCTACTTGAGTAAGGCACAGCTAAACAGGCACCCAGATCTACAAGGGCATTCTGAAAAAACAGCCATAATTCTGATAATTTAGATTGAAGTGCTGTTCAGCTACTTCACAATTGCTTGCTGCTTGTAGCACTTGTCAGAGAAATCTGAAAGTTTCCCTTTTAGGTTTTAATCATCTTGAGAAAGAAAAAGTTCTTGTCTTCTTCTTGTCTCGTATAGGAGGGTCTACTCTCAGCAAACAGTTCCATTACTTTTTTTCATTGGTGGCTTAATACATGAAAATACGTATTACAATGAATAGTACACAGGCTTCAGTTTTTTCAGTTTTAATCCTTCCCAGACAAGATTCCAGATCCCTCTTATTCTACTCTGTCCTCAGGGATTTTTCATTTCTGGCAACACACAAAAAAAAAAAAAAAAAAAAAAAAAAGAAAAAAAAAAGAAAAAAAAGGATAGCTTTAGGTGGCAGACGACTTCTTTCAGCCCTTTCAGTATTTTCTTAACATATAAATTTAATTCCCTTGTAGGTGAAACAGGCACAGAACCCACTTCTCCAAATTCCTAGGAAAGTGCTCTAGCATAAAGTATTAAGCAAAAGGTAAAAAACCACGGCTACATCGTCTTTAAAAGAGTCACCCTTAAGTATCCATCTTGGAAGAAGCTGAGACAAATTAGGTCCTGAGCAGAAAGACTTGCCTAATGGAAAAAGTAGCCACCTAACTTAGATATAGTGGATTACACTACTGAGATTTTTTTTAACTTAATATAGGTGTGATGGGGATTTTCAGAAATGCCACCACTCCTTCATTGATAAAGTAGGGAATTTAAGCCCTGAGAACTGGATTGTTCCTCACCTCTCCCACAGAGACAGCCACCTAGAATTTAGATCTATCAGTTTAAAGCAGTCATCCTGGCCTCCAGCCTCTTTTAAATTTTTCTTTGTTCTTCCTTTATTTCCTTTTGAAAGTAATTTGAGATTGAACTTGGAGAACAATGATCCTTTCAACTTTCATAGTCATGGGATAAAGCCTTTAATGATAGCATAACCATTAATTTCTTAATTTTCTTTAAAAACTCAGGAAATATTTCAATATTCTGCAAGGGTTACACTAGACACTTTTCTGATGTTAATATACGACATCTCTGTTTTTCTTAAAGTGCAGTAAGTGCAGCTGCCTGTCTTTCATTTGAAAATCAAACCCAGTTCTTATCTGGCAGAAGGAAAAAGTAGCATTTTCTAAAACTTATCTGTACCCATGCTTAAAATACCTTCAGGATTAGAAGAAAACACTTAGCTTTTTGAAGAAATAACATATGCTATTTAAGTGCATTTTAATAGACAAAAGTAGCATAGAATAGGTCAAATGTTAGTAAAAGCTCCATGAAATTTGAATCATTTTCCCCTCAGCAGTGAGTATTTCACTCAGCACTAATCTGTAGTGTGCAAAAGAAAATTGCTCCAACATTTCTGATTATCAGTTCTCTGAAGAGCAGGAAAGAAAAAGGATTTAATTTGTGCCATTATTTTCCTCTTAGCATAAGAAGAAAAATCACAGTCTTAGTTAAACCTGAAGTCTGGGCTTTCCTCCTCTGGTTTATATCCTCTAGTGACTTTTTGCTATTATACTTCATGCATAAGTGTAAAGAAACATCTTATATTCAGGTACACCCACCTACATGAACGATATACACACATTGAACAATTTCATAGGGAATTTACTTTATTTTTTTCCTTTGTTTTTCTTCTTTAAATATTAATAAGTTCATCTTTTATAAATAGAGTATATAACTGCTCTCTAAATATTGAAAAGGATTAGATTTACCGTCTAAATGTATAGACTTTCAAAATCGCTATGTTCCTTGAACCAGTTATAGATGGTTGTTTTCTTCAAAGTAGTTGGCTACCTTTTTTCTTTGTTATGAACAAATTCTTTTCAATAAATTGTACATTTGTCCTATTTTCTGCTGTTTCAGCATTGACCACCCTAGGCAATTTCTTTCTTCTTTCAGTCATCTTAAAACTCCATGAGACCTATATTTATGGCTTGAGTTTTGGATCTTGAATCACATGCTAACATGCTTATAGTGTGAGAAAGCTTACTGTTTGACTTTTTAAAAAGTCAAAAAGAATTTGTTGTGTTCAATAGGTTTTCAGCAGTCTCAGAAGATAGCATCTTGTTTATCTGATTCTGTGCATGAAAAGCTTTCCAAAAGAAGGGACTATTACCTGAGCAGTGTTCTTCATAATCTTAAATCAAGAAATAATAGCACATTTCTTTACAAATGGCAGAACAGACAATTGAATGGCACTGTCTGATTCTACTGTGATGTTATCCCTTTTTAGGTCATTATCTTCAGCAAGAGCTTTGCTGTTTTATCAGCTGCAATTTAAAATACAGGTGCTTCTAATGTTCTTTCAAAGGCTTAGCTGATACTATCGGGTAAAGTGAACTTGGGGTTTAGTACAACTGATTCTTGTTACTTGAACAACTATTTTTTAAGAGATGCAAATCAAAATTAGAGCTAGAAGTGATGTTCGGAATGT
This sequence comes from Gorsachius goisagi, assembly GCA_018403395.1. Classification (NCBI taxonomy): domain Eukaryota; kingdom Metazoa; phylum Chordata; class Aves; order Pelecaniformes; family Ardeidae; genus Gorsachius; species Gorsachius goisagi. The sequence continues at coordinate 16,164 of BOSO01011380.1, read as the reverse complement.
ATCAACTTTTTGGTTTAATAGTAGTGTAACACCAGGATAAAACTGGTGCTTTTTTGCTAATACCATTGCACAGTTTTCACTGATGGTACCATTAGTAACATAAGAAAACATGACACCGACTAGAGAAGAAGAAAGATGCTAACTCAGGGAGCCACATTTTTTTTGAGTGTGGAAAAAAAAAAGCAGTGTTGTGCCTTCGGTGCAAAGCAGCTGTATGAGTAGCCTTCATGGGCATATCTTGACCAGGCCAACTGTGCTATATTCACACTACCATCATTCAGCAGGGAAGCTCTTACTCTTTTCAGCTCCAAAAGACCTTGTACCATGTGGTGCTCTCTCTGTCCTTCTACTTAGAAAAGACAAACTATTGCAGCATCCTTCATGCTTTGGTATTGAATGATTGTCTAGGGGGCTTTTAGTGATTTTCACAATTTTCTTTAAACAAGAGATATCATACACCACTCCATTTATTTTCCACTGAAGAAATACAATGTAGATTAGTTTAATTCATAAGTTTTTACCTTCAGATGGCTCATGTTTCATATTTTAAAACAAAGCTGCATGATCTCATTTCAAGATTGAACATATAAAAAATGAAGAAAAAAATGCAGATATTTCCTTAGACTATTAGAATTACACCTTTTGTCTCTGAAAAGAGATTTTTTTGTTATTGTCCTTAGAAAATAATTTAAACTAAATTTTTTAGTAAGAGCTAGCTCTCTAGAGATCTTGAAATCTGAACTGCGGAGGACTTCCAGCTGCAACTGAAATTAGATCTGTTTTGAACATGTGAAGTACCAGATAATATGTAATGAGTATCAGATTTGATTACCCTAACTTTATGGATGCTTCTTAAATTCTGTTTCTTTTCCCTACCTGACAACTGTCCCTGACCTTCCACTGCCTTACATAGGCGTTGTGAAATTATATTAAAATATATTTGTGAAACATTCAATTAATTCAGAAAAGACAATAGAGGTGAGCTCTATTCATTTTGTATATTGAAGAGCCTCCCTGTTCAACCTGTTCCAGTCTCTGTTCCCTGCTGTTTCTGGTTTTCCTCTGCTGCAGTTATCAGTCAGACTGGTACAATTCTGTACTTGGTCTGGTTGGGATGGAGTCAATTTTTTTCATAACAACCTATATGGTGCTGTTTTAGATTTGTGACCAAAAGTGTGTTGATTATACAGCAATGTTTTAGCAATCGCTGAAGAGTACTTGCACAATGTCAAGAACGTCTCTGTTTCTCACTCTGCTCCCCCAGGGAGTGGGCTGGAAGTGAGCAAGAGGTTGGGAAAGGACAAAACTGGGACATCTGAGCCCAACTGACCAAAGGAATATTCCATGACATATGATGTCATTCTCAGCAGTAAAACTAGCGGCTGGGGGAATAGTTTTTCAAAGGTAGCTGTTGCTTGGAGACTGGCTGGGCATTGGTCTGCTGGTGGGAGGTGGTAAGTGACTGCCTTTGCACCAGTTGTTTGTTTTTCTTTTTCTTTCTTTTCTTCACATTAAATTGTCTTTATCATGACCGACGAGTTTTTTCTCTTTTATCCCCCCTTCTGAGCCTCTTGCCTCTTGCCTCTCCTGCTGGTATGGGAGAGTGAGTGGGTGACTGGGTGGGGGCTTCACTGTTGGCCAGGGTCAACCCACCGTGAATTCTCAGTCAATTGTCCTGTCTCCGCTTCCACTAATGGTCCTGGAAGACTTTATAGGAGTCCAATGTCTTCTCCAGGCCAAATCTCCTACATATTTCAATCAAAGGGGTTAATCTTTCATAACTTATTTTTATCAGTGATGTGGATGGTAACTCAGATATAGGAGAAGCTGATTCTCATCTTTTAAGTCAAGCACTGGGGCGTAATCCAGAGGATCTGAGAGTAGGAAAAAATCCCCCTGTTCTTTCCTGTATCTCTGAACTGCACGTTCATTTCCTACATATTTGGGTGTATGCAGAGTCTGATCACACTTGTTGCTGTGATAGGAACATATTTATTGAGGTAAAAAATAATCAGAAACCTATTAGGTAAACACTATCAAGTACTCAGCAGCGTGAACAGTGATTCTTGCATGCTTATGACTTTTCCAGACTTGGCAGAATCTGTTTTCAGTTTTATATCTTTTCCACAAAGCCCCATTCCTCCTGCCAAATTCCAGGACCCTGTTCCAAAACAGGCAGGTGCTAGAACATTTAAAAGAAAAGGTGTCAAGAGTATTTTAACACTAGCAACACTATATACATAGCTACTATTTTCCAGAAAAATAAAATGGACTTGCCTCACTTTATTTCCAAAGAAAATTGTGGATCAAAATGTCATCATTTGGCAGGCATAAGTGTCTGTAGAAAATATCTTAGGCCAGGAAGTATTTGTATAATATGAAAATATTAATGCTTAATAATGCTATTAATCCTGGCAGTTTTGAAAAAGGACTTCTCATGACACATACTCAACTAATATTGCAATAACTACCATTCCAGAGACCTTTCTGAAGGCACTGAGGTTCACTAATTCAAGCATAACAGTGAAGCCCTATGCCTGACAATTTACATCTTTCATATTTAATCTAAATTTTTCTACATCATCTGCTCTTACAAGCTTAGATTTGTATCTAATTTTCTATTAAGTAAAAAACCCAACTTTGGTATTCAGTTCAAGAATCAAGGATATGTTCCTTATCTGACATAGATATTGAGGCATCAGGGATCATACAGCTTCCTAAGGTTGAGCACAAACATTCAACTCTCAATATTATTCAGTTTCCTTAGACTTCTTATTGCACAGACAGGTAAACATAAAGTATGGATTTTAAAATGTTCAACATTGATTTAAATCTGCTCCTCATGAGTAATGGGTTTCAGAGCTAGATCCATGAAGAAACTGTGGTGTAGCAATGCTAAATTTTGCTAAGTCTAATATCCAGATATATGGCTTCAGGGATTAATTTACTATGATTCCTTAAATGCTACTGTCTTATTAGTGCCCACAATAGTCACAGAATATTTCCACCATAATGTAAACATCATATCATAGATAGAAAAAGTAATTTCTACAAATACATAATATCTTAGGCTTTAGTCTTGCAAGGAGAGCCAGTAGTGTGTATCTATACCCATAAAAAATTCAATAAAAAAATCTAGTGAAAAGTGTGAAAAATTGTTGTTGCATCTACTTATTATTTTAGCACGGTACAAACATCTCCTTTGTAGTCTTATAACATAGTGATTAAAGGGTTAAAATAGAATTTAATTTGCAAGATATTAGTTTACAACAAGATTTTCGTAGTTGTCAGGGTAAAACTACATAGAAAATTACATAGAAATTAATTTTTCTCTTCAGGATATTAAGTGACAATGTATAACTTTGGAATGAAATAATGTGAACAAGTTCTGAAACCAATGCTTTGAACAACAACCAGCTGCAATTCAATATGTGTAAAAAGTAATGAAACCAAACTAAATAGTGTAAACTTCAGTGGAAAAGTCATCTCTTGAGATGCAATCTTTTTGCAAAGCTCTTGAATGATTAATGCAAATGGTATTTCACTTGTGGTTGTTTTTCAAAGTGGGTCAAGAACACATATGTTTATATCACATACAGAAATGATGTTAAATTTTAAAGCTCTAATAAATTCACAAGAGCCAGACATATTTAGGATTAAAACTTTGACTATGTCCACAGTACATTCCCCCTGTGCCTTCATAATTGCAACGTTGTTAAGGCTTGAAATCAGTGCTTTTATGTTACAAGTTAAAGATTAATTGGAAGTCTTATCTTTGAATTTTCTTACTTTCTTGGGTTAAAGGCAAATTAATGTGTTTTCTTTTCCTATATTAATTTCCTTTTAATAATGGAAGTTAAAATGGAAAAGAAAGGGAAAGGGAAAGGGAAAGGGGGAGGGGGAAGGGAAGGGAAGGGAAGGGAAGGGAA